>CM071586.1:11056267-11198767 GCA_036426205.1 Ascaphus truei
ACAGCACTCACAACCCACGCGCCACCCGCCGCCTCACACCCTAGCAGGACACACGACTCAGATTTTTACATCACTTATGTCACCAAAATATACATCGTACTGTGGTGTGCTTACAATAAACCATTTTTATACAACATCGTATTACATTTTCTTCCATCTTTCTTTTCAATATTATTATCCAACCTTTACAACAAACAGTCACCTATTGTTCCACGATTTATAAATAATACTACCTATTACGCATTTACATCCCGGGCAACGCCGGGTCTCTCAGCTAGTGTTACACTAAAAGAAAAAGCACTCAGATGAAGCTAGTGCGCAAGGGAAGGCTGAAGTTATTTTCCCTGGTTGCTAAACTGTTTAAAACACATCAACAGCGCAGAGCTGCATATTATATGTATGACAAAAGGTCTGAAGTGTTTAAAATGTTGGAAATGTAACTGTGGCCTCCCTCCCCCCCCCCCCCCCCCCTCCTTCATCCCCCCCCTCTCCCTCCCCCCCCCCCCCCCTTCCCCCCCTCCCCCCCCTCCCGCCTTCCCCTCCCCCCTTCCCCTCCCCCCTCTCCACGCCCCTATTACCAAGGTTGTCTATATTGTTAACCGCCTGACATGTCAGCGGAAAAGGTACTTAGATGAATCTGCTATGCAAAGAAACTGCTGAAAACACCCTCAGGCCATCAAAATGCTTGAAATCTGTCAAAGGTGCAAAAGTGTACCCAAATATATATCCCAAGATTTAAAGTGGGACTCGGACCGCCTTTCCCCCCCCCCCCCCCCCCCCCCCCCCACTCCCTGACTAAGAGACTTTGTTAAAGAAAGTAGATGGTATTATACGAGAAAGGGGAAAGAGTGTTAAGTAAATTTAGTAGAGGGTCTGGACCCTTCTGACGTCCAACGGCTGACGAGCCCGGAACCACCCCTGAAGGGCCCTTTAGCCCAAATGCCGGTCGCCCTTAGGACTGGCAATATTTTGTTAAGGTCTATAGTAGACCTCATCACTACTTTTCTTTATCTGCTGACCCTGTCCCAGCAGATCTTTGCCCCACCCTCCTCTACTCCCGCCCACGCCCCCCCTCCTCGGCTCAAAACATCTGTTCTGAACAAAAAAGACATCCACCCTCCATGTTTACAGAAACATAAACTAGGCTCGGACCTACCGGATCACGGCCTCCCCAGTGGGAAAGGTGAGGCCTTACGGTTCTATCTAAAAAAGAGTCCGAATGGCTAGCCAAACCACGATTAAGTTAACCCCCCTCAATGTAAAAGGCCTCCAGAATAACAGAAAAAGGAGACTAGCACTCCAAGATATGAAAAGGTCAGGGGGAGACATTATATTCCTAGAGGAGACCCACTTCACATCCCAAGACCCCCCAAATTTATTCAAAAAAGTGTTCCCAATGTGTTTTTTCGCATCATTCAGTAGTAAGAAAAGGGGAGTGGCTATCCTAATCAGACAAGGCACCCCATTCAATCACGTCAAAACTACAGCGGACCCAGAGGGTAGATTCCTAGTGGTATATGGCTCCCTAGCGGGCTCAGCAATCGCTCTGATTAATGTGTACACCCCAAACGAGAACCAAACGGAATTTCTGCAAACTGTTCTTGAGGGCATTGACCCGGGATATCTGTCATCGATGATAGTGGGAGGAGACCTAAACATGGTCTTAAACCTCACCGAGGACAGATCGACCACAATGGGACCTCCTCGTACAACCCACTACCAGATCATAGGGAAAAGGTTCAGGGGAATTCTGAGCGAGTTTTCACTAGTAGACGTGTGGAGATCCCAGCACCAGGGCCAGAGAGACTACACCTTTTACTCAGCCCCTCACCAGACCTACTCTCGAATAGACCACTTTTTGGCCCCTAAAAATGTGTTGGAGGCAACTACCAGCTCTGACATAGGACCAATCACATGGTCCGATCACGCCCCGATCACCCTGTCCTTATCAACCCCCTTTGAAAAAACAACAAATTATTCATGGAGGTTAAATGACTCATTGCTCAACCATCCTGAGATAGAAAGGGAGATCAGATCCGCTATTCGAGACTACTTCTTTTTTAACTCAGGATCCGTTTCCTCCCCAGCAATCCTATGGGAAGTCCATAAGGCAACCATATAGAGGGAAATTCATTTCCATCGCGTCCCACAGGAAATAAGCCCGCCAAAAGCTAATAAAGGAGCTTACAGATAACATCAAAACAATAGAGCAAACCCATAAAGCTAACCCCTCAAAAAGAAATCCACCTCCACGGTGTCCCACCTCCGTGTGAGGTGTCTCTCGTGGAGCTTCTCACTTGCAGAATATCTCTTACTGTAGAGCCTGTCTGAGTCCAGATGCAGGCCGCGATCACCGCGTGCAACTGGCACCGGTGATATCACATACTGTGTGTACTATAGAAAGCACCCCCCTTTGCACTGAAGGGGCCTCTCTTGAAGCAGCCAAAGCTAACTACTGTGGCTACACTGCAAAGCAATACTGTCTCAGCCTAGCTATCCTGCTCAGCTAAGGTGGCAGCATCCCTATGTTGGGTCTGTCCCTAGCTGCAGCAACTCACTGGTGACTCAGGGCTATCTGGGGCCTGGGGAGGGTACTCTGGCCTAGTGCATTGGTCATTGACCCTCTCTGCCTCCCATCCCTGAGTGACTTCCTTCCTCTCTTTCTCTCTTCTTGTCCCTCTTTTTCTCTCTCCTTGTCCCCCTCTCTCTCCTTGCCCCTCACTCTCTTTCTCTCTCTCCTTGTCCCTCTCTCTCCCCTTGTCCCTCTCTCTTTCTCTCCTTGCCCCCCTCTCTCTCTCCCTCTCTCTTTGTCCCTCTCTCTCTTTCTCTCTCTCTCCTTGTCACTCTCTCTCTCCCAGACACACACACACACACACACACACACAGACACACACACACACACACACACACACACACACACACAGACACACACACACACACATTACAGCAGCACGAATACTTAGTTTTCTGAGTATTCCTCGCTATCGCCCGGCTCCGTGCTCACTTCCGTGCGCGTGCGCAGCCCTAGTATACAATGGCTGGCTAACCACAGCCAACTATAAGTGCCGCGCGCGTGCCCCCACTATATTACGGGCCTAACGGAGACCAGTAGAAGTGTAACACAGAAGTACGCTGGGAAAGAAATCCTATGTTTGGTGCACACTATATTAAAGTACATTTTTGACTAGAGAAAAATTAATGGTTCATAAATTTTTACTTTTATTGTATCGTAAAAATGTGTACCATAAATAAGTAGGTATTGACAATCAATACAGTAGGTTTTAGCAACACTTCTACTGCATTTTATTTCATGTAGGAAACAAAAACATATACAGTACTGTACTGTAATGGGTTAACAGGAACTTCTAAGAGGAAAACAAGCCGCACCCTGCATTTCTTAATAAAAACACACTAAGTTTCGTTTCTCTCCATTTGTAGGACAGAGGAATGAGACTAGTTTTTCTGAAGGTGGGAGGGTCCTTCAAGGTTACTATAGCATGTTGCTAAAGCTACTATTCTCCTGCAAGATTAAGGCAGGGAAAGTGTATCCTCTGAGAGTCAGTCTCTGTGTTCCTGACAGCCTGCTAAGAAGCTCCTGAGACTGCTGCTGGTGAGAGGATCCTGCATGTCTACAGAGCCCCAGACATTATCAGAACTGAAGTACTACAGAGGGAAGGAGACTTTCAAGGTCACTGCTTGACTGTAAGTGAACCCTCTTTACTAAATAAGGTTATATATCATATACACTTATCCTATAAGGTAAGTGGGGCTTTCCTTTTTACCTTTGGAACTTCCTCAAACCCTGTAAATGCGAAGCACCTTCTCTCCCCACCATCATTAAGTCAAACCTAAAATAATGATCTCTTAAATGAATCATTTCAGTAGCTTGGATTCATAGCTACTGTCCCACACCCATAGTCACTCCTATCATCCAGGGTGGCCAAGCACTGCCCTGTGCACAACCCTGAGGAAGGTCCCGCTTCGTTGATCAAAACGTTGGTTGCGGTGTCCTGTATTTTCAATACACATCTTTGGAGTACAATCAACTGTGTGCTGTCTCTCTGTCACAGACCTGCTTCTGGTAGCTGTAAATGTATTTTATGCATATGGGACAAGCATCAGGATACATTGGGATCTGTGAGTGCTAACTGGCACATTATTTAATATATATATATATACACACACACACACACACACACACAACACACAACAACAACACACACAACACACACAACACAACACACACACACCACACACCACACACAACACACACTGTTGACAAATCACACAAAATCTACTCGCACAAACAAATGCTACTCGCCACCTAGTACCAACGTGTGTGTTTGGGCCAATATTTACTCGCCCTGGGGGTATAATCCACTCGCCCGGGGGCGAGAGTAATTTAGGTTTGTCGAACACTGTATATATATATATATATATATATATATATATTAGCTGATTACCTCCGCTCCCCATCTCCATTCCCCCCCCCAATTCCCAGCTCCATCCCCCCCATTTAACGCTCTGTGACCCCCCTTTCACAGGCCACATATACACTCTCCCCCCTGCACCTCACATCACTCTCCCCCCCAGCACCCACATCACTCTCGCCCTGCACCCCTCATCACTCTCCCCCCTTGAACCTTCCACAGCACTATCCCCCCTGCATCCCCCCTGTCCAAGGCACTCGCCCCCCCCCCTCCCAGCGCTCCTCAGTGTGGCTGGGTGAAGTCGGGGGATGTGGTCCCCAGCGCTCCTCCCCCCCCCCCATCCCCTGTGCACCTTTAAAGTCCAGTGATGGTGTAATTCTGCTGGAAGTTAATGTTGTCACTTCTGGGAGATAGGTAGAGCCGGCAGATATGATCTTTAAGCCTCCACCCTACGCGTATCATAAGACTTCATCAGGGGTATAAAATAATGTGTTGCATGCTGGTACATTTATAGACTAAACCAACTTCTAATAGGTTAATTGGTGAGCCAATGTCTTCAGCAGGCAAACAAAATGATCTCTGAATGACAAATATATATACCAAACCCATATACAGTAATTATAAAATGCATATGCAAACAATTTTAATAACAAATAATCATAAAATAATTTACTCAAATTAATAATAAAAAAACTTATTAATAAAAATAATAAAAATACGAGGATGAGGTTAACACATAACAATATTCGAACCGGAATTGCATATATAGATGGATTGCTTATGACGAAATGCATCTGATATTAGCAGATATTAGCAGATAAGAGAATCACTATATCATAATTTATACAGAGTTTGTTAAATAGAGATCTCTAACATAGCAGTTTAGAACAGAGCAGAGAATAATAACAGCAGTTGATCACATGGCAACCATTTGTGCTTCCAACTAATCAGCATAAAGTTGTCAGTTATTATTTTTTATATGCAAAATTGCATTTGCTGCAGAAAGGCACCAAGATCAATATCTGTATTGAAACCAAGTGGAACCAATGTTTTCATAGTATGGATCCACTTGGTCTCAAGCTTGGTGATGGCGTTGACATTGTCGCCTCCTCTCCAATTTATGGTTAATTTATCAATGCCAATACATTGAATGCCCACAGGGTTGCCATTGTGTTCTTCACAAAAGTGTCTAGATAATCTGTGTTGTAAAAATCCTTTCTGTATGTTAGTGATGTGTTCTGCAAAGCGTAGCTTCAGCTTTCTAGTGGTGCGCCCTATATATTGTTTCTTACAGGGGCACTGTATAAGATATACAATATTGGACGAATCACAGTTGATGAAATGCTTAATATTATATTTTATCCCTGTATGAGTTGAAGAAAAGCTTCTAGCTTGTTTAGCACCATGTTGATCCAGTTTACACATTTTACATTTTAGGCATTTAAAGAAGCCCTTAGACTCCAAAAACGTGCCCACAGTAGTGGTTTTATGAGAAGGTTTTAGACAGCTTGGTGCTAAATGTTTTTTGAAAGTGTCAGCTTTAGTAAATAGCACTTTGGGGATGAGTGGAAGATGTGACTGTAAAATTGGGTCTTTTAATACTAGGGGCCAATGTTTCTTAATTACTTTTTTGATTAGTGGGGCTAATGGGTTATATTCCGTAATAAATGGAACATCTATCTTGTTCTCCAAATTTTCAGCATGTTTGGTCTTTCTTGCATTATGTTTTAATAGATCTTTTCGGTCAATATTACTTATTTTAGAGTAAGCCTGATCTAGAACTATTTTCTTATAGTTCTTAGATTTAAATTTATCAAACATAATTCCGACTTGTTCCTCATAAATACTATTGTTTGTACAATTGCGTTTTATTCTACACATTTCTCCCGAGGAATGTTATCAAGCCAGATATTTAAATGGTTCCTGACTGCCTCAATATAATTGAGGCAACTTACCGGTTTATGGTATGTTTTAGTGCAGATCTTGCCATTCTCTATATAAATAAGTAAGTCAAGAAACTAAATTTCACTATGCTAAATTTACAAGTGAAGTGAAGATTAAATGTGTTCAAATTAATATATTCCAAAAATGAAGTTGGTTTAGCCTATAAATGTGCCAGCATTCAACACAATTTTATTCCCCTGATGAAGTCTTACTAACAAGACGATACGCGTAGGGTGGAGGCTTAAAGATCATATCTGCCGGTTCTCTCTATCTCCCAGAATTGACAACATTAACTTCCAGCAGTATTACACCATCTCTGGACTTTAAAATCTACTGCTCCGTCAAACGGATCCTATTGTGGTGACGTCATACTCGCAATCTCGCGAGGTTGGAGGAGCAGCAAGAAGTTATCGGAAGGCAGCTGCAGTCTCAGCATGTGCAGTCTCGGCGTTCCACGTGGAGCCAGGGAAGACCCCCTTACAGACAAGCAGAGGAGAGGATTTATGTAGCCTAAATGCCCAAATTGTCTGCTACTTTGTAAGTAGCGTTCTACTTTTGCGCATTCACTGAATACAAACGTACTTCACCATATTTTGTCTCTTTTTCACAGTCTTCATCTACAGAAATTAGCAATTGTCTCCATTCTAATTCACTCAATCAACACCCTTTTTTATTGCATATCACTGTTTGCGCCTGTGTTTTTCTTCCTCTGTTTCATATATACTGTGTGCTCATTTGCATGTCATTTCCCAGAATCCCTTGCTGCAGTGGAAGTGCTGTGTGCTGGGTGATAATGGGGAAAGGCGGGGTTGCAGACCTGCCTAAGACATGCAGATGAGCATACAGTTGTATTTGCATATATATATATATATATATATATATATATATATATATATATATATATGAACAAAAAGAAGACAGAGAGCGAACGCCCCATAGTGTATTATTGTACATTTAATTAGAGGGGGGGTTGGAGGAGGGATTAAAAACCCTCACAAAGTAGATGTGAATAACAAGCAAATTATGATAAAAATCACCACCGAGGCAAGCACCATCCCGTGTCACGTCGGCAGTCCAACAGGAAATCTTCGAACGATTCACCCGGTAGCGTTCATCCTCTGAACAATCAATAAAAGTCCTCCACGCAATGTGGTATTAGAGTAGGGCCTCAATGAAACACCATACACGCTCCGGCCGTAAAGCGTGAATGTAACGTAATGTCGTAATGTACGTCCCTAAATATATACATATACATACATACACACACATGGCCATAGTTAGGATTAAAGACCCACTCTGGGACTAGACACTGCAACATTGGGTGATTAGGTTGCCTGTTTGTAGCCAGCAAGAGGTTATATCTACACCATTCAACACACACACCCGGTCTATCCTTCCATTGCATAAAAAAAAATACTATCTACTATGTGGATTGCAATTATTATTCTGCCTCATTAGGAGTTGAATGTCAAAGCAAAACAAATAATCTGAATGCGGGCCCAGGACTTGAACAGGTTTATCATTTTGCACTAGATAAAGGGAATTACCCAATGTATAATCCTTTTGTGTTTACATATGTATGCGTGTGCATGTATGTTTAGCGGTGTGCCAACCTATGTACACAGAAATCTATGGTTGAAGTGTTGGTTTACTTGACCCTTGTACCCTTGATGCTTCCCCATTCCGATTGCTAATCCAACTACATAGACACTTCAGTTGGAATAGACTATTAATGGTTACAAATGGCCACAGGTTGTTATCTATCTATATATACTACACACAAGGGAAACTCCCGCACCGCCACAATATGAACCACTTTGAGGTGCTTACTAGGTAAGGGATTGGAGTATACAGAAGAAAAGGAACCTAATATACTAGCACTCAGTCAAACTAAATGTATAATGATATTGTTAAAATACTTTATTGGTAAACAATGAAAATAAAAAAATGGGCTTTAAAATAACAATATGTCAAACAGCACGGGACTGTGATCATTCGTAACTTAACAAGAGGTGGTTAAGTAGTGTGTACATATGGAGATCCTTGATAGATATTCAGGATCCGATGCTATGTATATAGCCTCCTATGTATATGGAGATAAGTCTGTGATGTATCCACCACATAGATGATGTCAGTCCTGATGTATGTTCTCAGAGCGTGTGTTGATAAGCGCTCTGAATCAAGGTGACATATATATGATATGTAAGTATAGCATCTAAGTGAAGCAAGGCAGGAATCAATGTGTGACCATCTGTAAATGTGTGTCCACTGAATAAATCCTAACCAAACACTAGAAGCTGCTTAATGTTGAGGAGGCACTCTATAAGTATAACCCATGGATCCTAATGGAACAAGTCTATAGGTAAGTACTCAATATAAGGATTAATGCAAACACCCTTGATAGTGTACCTAAGACAGCGTTATAGCCCTGGTAGTGTATACAAACAATGGCTTGGCTACGGGGCTAGTGAAGGGAATACTTGTGCATCCTTAGTGTAGTCATAGGCAGCTATCCGTGTATATCCTCTGCACAGCATATATATTGGCTGCAATGGTATAGAAAGCGTATATCATTCATCCATACAGACCCCCATGAAAAGGGAAATGTGGGTTGGTAAATGCATACACCCATATACTGCCAGACTATGTAGGAGGTATGGACAGGTAATGATATAGATCTTCAACATGCGGTAGATATAGTTGCAGTGGTAAGTGTATTGTATACCAATATCCATATACACCCAGCCAGTCAGGGAAGTGTTAAAGGGTCATCTGCAATAGAAACACTCCTGAATGACTGATCCGTGAGGTTATTCATGGACAGAGATCTTTAAGGGATATGGCCCCTTTAAATCCCGTCAGCCCAAATAGCACATAGCAATAATGTTTGTCCAGCAGGAGATCCTCAATAGGATAATAGTTTCAAATGATATGGGCTAATTGTGCTATGGGTCACTTGGAGGATCAGTTAATTGGTGCTTCTAACAAACCAGCATGCAAACAGCTGATTGAGGCAGAGCCCTGGCGGCAGGTAGCTATCACGTGGTGAGGTATTGTATAAACTGATAGCCCCCACGGACCCCCTATCCAGCAGGTAAGTGCTAGATCACACACTTAAAACAGATGGGACACATACATGGATATCTGGCAATGCAGTGTCCCCTACATCAGCGCTGATCATTAGTATATCAGCGCTGATCATTAGTACATCAGCGCTGATCATTAGTATATCAGCGCTGATCATTAGTACATCAGCGCTGATCATTAGTATATCAGCGCTGATGTGCTCGAGGACAAGCCTAACTGTGTGGTAGAGCGAGGACGGCCCCTATAATACTGTAAGATCCTACAGTGTAATTCTCACACGTAGGAGCAAAGTTTCACACCACACGCGGGGCGCTGAGAGTACCGCAGCTTGGAACAGCGCCAACAATGCTGCATTCCAATGAAAATGCTTCCCGCGTGTTAGAGTAGGTGAGTTGCCAAATATACTATATATACTGTATGAAATGTTTGTGGTGTTTTCTGTGGTGTTGTGCGTTTTGTGATTGGTTGCCGCCCGCCCACAGCTTTCGCTCTCATTTGCCGCCGGGGTGGTGTGACGTCACGGGCAGGGCGTGAGCCTCACACCGCGTGCGCCGCCCCAGCAGTTTCCTGGCTCTCCCCCTTCCCCCGGCTCTCTCCGGCCCTCCCTTCCCAAGTGCTCCCCCCAGAGCCCATTCTCCCTTCCCCGGCGCTATCCCTTCCCCGGCGCTCCCCCTTAGAGCCCGTCCCCCCCCCCCAGCCCCCCCCCCCTTCCCCCGGCCTTTCCCGGACCCCCCCCCCCCCCCCCCCCCCCCTCGACCCCCCCCCCCCGCCCCCCAGAGCCCACTCTCCCTTCCCCGGCGCTTTCCCTTCCCCCGGCTATTTCCGGATCTCCCTTACCCGGCGCTCTCCCCCAGACCCCGCTCTCCCTTACCCGGTGCTCTCCCTTCCCCAGCCCTTCCCCCAAAGCCCGCTCCCCTGGCTCTCCCTTCCCCCGATCTCCCCCAGATCTTGCTCACAGCCGCACTCAGTGCTGCTTCCTGCCCTCCCGCTACCTGCATGGCTCCGCCGCCTGAGGTATGGGGGGGGGGGGAGATGCAGGGGGGAAACATGCGACATGCCATTCACAAACCCACCCACCCGGTCACTAACCCACCCACCCAGTCACCCAAACTGTCACTAACCCACCCAGTCACCCACACAGTCACTAACCCACCCACCCAGTCACTAACTCACCCACCCACACACCCAGTCACTCACCCACTCAGTCACCCACCCACTCACTCAGTCACCCACCCACCCACTCAGTCACCCACCCACCCACTCAGTCACCCACCCACACAGTCACTGTCACCCACCCACATAGTCACTGTCAAGTCACTATCACCCACTCACTCAGTCACCCACCCACTCAGTCACCCACCCAGTCACTGCCACCCACCCATACAGTCACTGTCCCCCACCCACATAGTCACTGTCAAGTCACTGTCACCCACTCACTCAGTCACCCACCCACTCAGTCACCCACTCAGTCACCCACCCAGTCACTGCCACCCACCCACATAGTCACTGTCACCCACCCACATAGTCACTGTCAAGTCACTGTCACCCACTCAGTCACCCAGTCACGCAGTCACTGTCACCCACCCACATAGTCACTGTCACCCACTCAGTCACCCAGTCACGCAGTCACCTGTCTTTTGTTGAAAATATAAAAATAAACAGTTTGCTTTGTGTATTGTGTTTTCTGGTCATAAGAAACACTAAGTCAAAGTGCGACAAAAATTTTTTCGTGGTGGTGCGCTATGGGTTTCGGAGGGGGGGATGCCATGTCTTTCATTTCCTGGGACCCATGATTCGGTTGGCGGCCTGTCCCACGCCACACGGCGGACGCACGCCCACAGTAAGTCAGCTGCATCACCCAACCCCGTCACACACCGCACACAAAGTCAGCCGCCGCAGAGATATCCACCCGCCCGCCCCCGCAGCGCGCCGCTGCCCCGTCACACACCGCACCAAAAGTCGCCGCAGTGATAACCGTCACTAACCCCCCCGCCGCCGGACAGCCCTGAAGGCGGGGGGAGGGGGGAATCACAACCCTCCCATCCCCCCACAGAGCCGCCCACGGCGAGCTCTGAATGGGGGGGGAAATCACAACCAACCCGCCCCCCCAGTGAGCCGCTGCTGCCGACCTGTGAAGGGGGGGGAATCCCAACCAAATGGACTGCCGCCGGTGAGCTTTGAAGGGGGGGGGGGAATTGGAGATGTGAAGGGGGGGGGGGGAAATCGCACATGTGAACGCGGGGGGAACACAACTGTGAAGGGGTGGACAGAGCTGTGAAGGGGGGAAAACTGAGCGTGAAACGGGGGGTGGGGAAAGCTGGAACAGGGGGGGACCGGGCTGTGAACGGGGGTGGGGGAACAGCTGTGAACAGGGGGGGACCGGGCTGTGAACGGGGGTGGAGGAACACACCTGTCAGGGGGGTGGGGGGGGAATCACTGATGTGAAGGGGGGGGCAGAGCTGTGAAGGGGGGGAGGGAACTACTATTTCTCACTGTCATGGGAGACCAGTACTTTTAACACCTTTAACTACCGGGATTAATTCACTAGGCAGAACAAGGTAGTGGAATAAAATGAGGTTTATTCTGGTGAGACCAGCAGGCACAAATGATACACAAAATACAGTAAATAGACCATTAACTGGAGCTCTGGGGGGGGGGAGTCTCTAGGCTCACTAGGTGCTGGGTGTCTGCTTCAGAATGTTTACCTTGCCCACTCCATGTCCAGGAACTTTTCAGGAAAGGTAAACCTAGTGTAACAGTGTTTCCCCCACCCTCTGGGAGATTCCCCTGTTTCCAGGTGTATGGTGCTGGCTACCTGCTGGTTCACAGGATGCTGAGCTTTCCACTGTTATCATTGGGGAAGACAGGACAGGCTTCTGGGTAGATTACTGATCTTTATCTCACATAGTACAGCACCTCCATCTGCTGCAGGCTCCAGGGATATGGAGACAATCCCTGCAGGAGAACGTACTTCCACTCCCCCAGATAGATTGCACACCAGGCAGGCGTATAGTTAACTGGAACCCTTTATTGTCTCTCTGCATACACAGCAACACAACTTGTATCTGCTCCAACGCAGTCAAAGGATGGTCCCTGGACATCCACCCCAGGCTAAGGGCACCCGGGTCAGTCCTTGCTCTTCCCTGACTCCCTAATAGAGTCAGGGGTAAGGTATCACTCCTCACTCCTCCAAGGGGAGGGGACAGTAGGTGCCAGGTCCCTGCAAACCTCTGCGTGACTTCAAGCCTCTCTCAGGGGGAGAGGCACTACTAAATTTAGGTGTGCAACCCCTTAAGTCCTGGAGGGGAAGGTCCAAGGTGTGAGCCCAGGATTGAGCAGAACACAGGCTTTAGCCCGCCTCCTCTTCTGTCACTCAAGGCAGCTGCTTACTGTGGGGAAAACCCAGGATTATTGGTCCTAACACTGCCTGTACTGTTACCAGGGTTTGCATGTCAGGGATGGTAGACTGGTAGCCAATCCAGATATGGCTACATTAGCTATACCCGCTAACCGCGAGCAAGGGAAAAGCTGGAACTTGGCCGCAATCTCAGAACTTATCCTCAGCTAAGCTAGGCTTCACCGGCAACTCTGTGCCGAGTGTTTTGCTATTCGGAGCAAAGCACTTTTAAAAAGTCCGTCAGCACTTCACCGGACCAAGCTCAAGATCGTATGGTTCTCTGATTGGCCAGTCCCCTTACATAGACCTCAGTGTTCTATGTTCAACATGGAGAAGGGGCTGGCGACCAATCAGAGAACGGATCGTAGCTGTACCAGCCAATCAGCCGATCGTAGCTGTATCGCCAGGCTGTACACAATAGAGGAGGGGGTGTGTTAGGATGCCGGCAAGGGAAAGTTTCCGGACCCGGTACTCCACCATTCCCCGCTCACCAAATGTTCTATCATCTCTCGACTTCACTTTTCCCCTTTGATCCCATTTCTCTATGCAGACATCCTGGCTACCTCCTCATACGCAAGCCTGCCATCTCTCTTCCTGGCTAATTCAATGTAACATGCTGGGCAGCTCTCCACCAGGTTCGGCAGAACAAGTTGCATCCCGGAGGACTGCCATTGATCTCCAGACCTGGTATTCCGCCTTTCCCCTCTGACCAAATGCTATTCCCACCTCTGGGCATCCTCTGGTTGCTTTGAACTCTGATGTCCAGCAGACTTACCGGCGCCTATGGGTTATCTCGGGCCGCCTGTTTGGACATCAGTTCCGAATGTAAAAAGCACATAACATTATATTAAAGTATATTTTAATACATTTCTGAGTCTCTGGGTACAGGGGACAGAAAAGGAAAAATATTTCAGTTTTATTTCCACCTGCCTTATTCCCCACACACTTTCCCTTGGACTCTGAGTCCCCCCTAACCATATATACGGTTGGGGCACCCACAAACTTTATACTGGTTGTGGGTCCCCTTGGCACTAGCTGGGGTACCCCCCTTAACCTAGAGATTCCCTCAGCTACAGGAATACATGTTTTATCCCTGTGCCTCATTCTCCTTTCTGGGCTGTGCTGAAGCAGGGTACCCTAGTGGTGAGTGTCAGGCATCAGGGTACATTTATAGGGAAACCGACAACTACGGGCCCCAACCTCCTAGGCATATTCTGTCAACGGTTCCTCCGCAAAACCCCCCTTGAAACTCATACCCTAACAATCCCTGCATGACTGCACGCTCGGAAAGGGAAAAACACAACAAATACTTTTATTACACACAGTATATTGGAATGGTACATTGTTACTGGGCCCAAGAGCTGACTCTCTGGAACCCTTATACATGGATCAGGAGCAACCAAAACAGGCTTGACCTTTATTAGAGAGCCTGGTTACCCCCTCCCGTCACATCTTTCTAAGAACATTCTGGCATTAGCATTAGCAGCTCCCATTTTCCAAGAAATTACCTTAATTTGATTAAAGCTTCAACACCTCTTCCTTTACATGAACATAGAGAAATGTATGAAAAACCCTTTCTGAGCATGACCCTTAATGTATGGGCAGAGGGATTGTAGTATAGAATGAGATCTGCTGCACTCCTCGCAGTAAACCATCTGAACTCGATCTTATACTGTATTATCTGTAACTCACAACAGAGTGCTCCTGAAAACATACCTAATGTTATAACTAATATAGCATTTGTATCTCTATCACCTCCAATAACAGTTATTATCCTGGCCCACAAGGTAAAGAAGCTACTCTTGATTTCTTCTCCTCAGTTTCAACACTGCCAACCAGCTCAGCGAGCTACACACTCCAACCTTTTGGGGAGGCTTTCAGAGGATGAGACTGGTACTGTAGTCACGTGGCAACAACCCCTTAAATAACCTAGCCCTCCCTCCTCCCACCCATGGCATCAATGCAAGGTAGTCTGACCAAGGGTCAGGCTCCCTTCCCCTTATTTGGTCAGGGTTCCCTGTACTTAAGTGTCTTGCCACAATAAGCAATCCATTTTGCGGCGTATATCTGATTTTTCTGCATACTGAAAATACCTTTGTGTGGAAGGAATCTGCTACTTCTTTGTGGTGCAGTTTAATTCATATAGGAAGCTGAAACTTACAGGGTTAGCAGAAACTACTGAACAAAGTAGGGAATAAAATCATGCAGTAAATGTAATTTCTCCACACATAACCAGCTGCACCCAGCATGCTGAATTAAACAATCTGTCATTTCTCCTCCTTTATACCGATGGAGTACGATTCAGTTGAACCCTGCGTCACTTGGGAGTGAGTGGACCATGGCCCAAGTGCGGCTGTGATCGCAGCCAAGTGCAGCGCAGGGGGAATTTCCCATAGGGATTAACACAGCAGGGGTCCCTGATTCTGAATGGGACTCCCGCTGTATTAATCCTACCTGGCCACCGCAGCCTGTAAGAGCTGCGCCGAGAGATCAGAGACAAGCGATCCTTCTCTCTCTGGGGCCTATTCAGGCAGTTCTGATGAGATGTATACATAATTTGACCTCCCACCTTGAGAAAGCGCTGGTCCCCTTACGGGCGAAACGTACGTCGGCATGACGTCATCGCGTTGACGTCGTGGAGGAGGCAGTAATCGGGTGAGATCAGTCCTTGTATTGGGAAGTTGCGAGCTATGTACTACACAGCTAATACATACTGATCTGGATCACTATTAACGTGTTGGTGTCCTGCTGTGTATTAGAACTGCGGGTTACCTAATAGTTACTATGCACGGATGTATCTAGATTAGAAACATGTGTAGATACCCTGCTGTGTGAGTGATCAGGTCTGTGCAGCATATTTCTTTCTCTGACGGCTTGTGGAGAAGCATTGTGCGACAGGCTCTGTGGGAGTACCCAAACAGAGCTAAAGTGATAATTGAGTGTTTGGTTGCATCTGGAAGCCCACGTTTTGTTACTGTGGTATTAACCTTACACCTTAGCCTGCACACATAAAGGTACCATCGAGAGTAGAGACTAACTCAGTATTATTAACCATTTGTGTGCTGAGTGAACCTACTCCTGATTTAGATGGTAACTGCTCCTGATCGCTACACATGTGACTGTCACCCGTTACATTTTAATTGTTTTTAAAGTTGGTTTAGAGCATGCGCTTTATGTTGTGTGTCATTTTGTATATTAATAAATGATTTATTATTTTTGCCACATGGCTTTTAGTGGCAATTGTCCTCTCACAGTGTTGGGAGCGATTGCTTACCTGTACCGAATGGCTAACTGAACCACACTTATATATCTGGTATTTATACCTTGTAATTTACTCCTAGCCTAGTGTGCAGCCAGTGAGGATCTTTGAGGAGGATTCTGTGCCTCCTTTTGTATGTTTCTGTCTCTTCAGTTCTGATGAGATCACTGCCGTGGCGATCGCCGTGGCATGTTCCTACTTCACGGGCTGACATTTGTGTTATCACATTAAGGGAGTTATCGCAAGTCAGATGCCGTTTGGTAGAAAATTGCCATACAGATTGAGCTAGCAGTTTCTTTTTCAGAGTTCTGCCTGTGCGAGCTCCCTGCAGTATGTAAGAGCTGCTCCCTGCAGTATGTAAGAGCTGCGAGCCCTGCTCGCCTGCAGTATGTAGCGGCTGCTCCCGCTAGTTAATGTGTCCGAGCTGCTCCCTGCAGTATTTGAGCTGCTCCCTCAGCATAAGTAAGAGCTGCTTCTCAGTATGTATTAAGAGCTGCTCCCGTGTGCATCTTGTAAGAGCTGCTCCCTGCAGTATGTAGAGACTGGCCCCGCAGTATTGTAGAGCTGCTCCCTGCAGTATGTAGAGCTTCTCCCTGCAGATGTAAGAGCTGCTCCCTGCAGTATGTAAGAGCGTCTCCTGCATGTAGAGCGTGCTCTCCCTGCAGTATGTAAGAGCTGCTCCCTGCAGTATATTCTGAGTAGAGCTGCTCCCTGTAGTACATTCAGTGTGCGAGCATGCTCCCTGCAGATGTGCGAGCTGCTCCCTGCATATGTAAAGTCTCCGCTTCAGTATGCGAGCTGCTCCTCGCAGTATGTAAGAGAGCTCTCCCTTTCAGTATGTACACAGCTGCTCCCCTGCAATGTACACTGCTGCTGTCCCATTAACAGCTGCTTCTTCTCCCTGCAATGTAACAGCTGCTCTCCTGCAGTATGTGTAGAGCTGCTCCTCCTGCAGTATTGTCACGCTGCTCCCTGCAGTATGTAAGAGCTCTCCCTGCAGTATGTAAGAGCTGCTCCCTGCAGTATGTAAGAGCTGCTCCCTGCAGTATGTAAGAGCTGCTCCCTGCAGTTATGCAAGAGCTGCTCCCTGCAGTATGTAACAGCTGCTCCCTGCAGTATGTAAGAGCTGCTCCCTGCAGTATGTAACAGCTGCTCCCTGCAGTATGTAAGAGCTCTCCCGCATGACAGAGCTGCTCCCTCAGTATGCAAGACTGCTCCTCCCTGCAGTATGTAAGATTGCTCCCTTGCAGTATGTAGAGCTGCTCCCCTGCAGTTGTAGAGCTGCTCCTGCAGTATGTGAGAGGTGCTCCCTGCAGTATGTGAGAGCTGCTCCCACATGCTCCCTGCAGTATGCAAGAGCTGCTCCCTGCAGTCATCGACCTCCCGCAGTAGCAAGAGCTGCTCTGCATGCAAGTCTTCTGCAGTAAGTAGCTGCTCCCTGCAGTATGCAGAGCTGCTCCCTGCAGTATGTAAATAGAGCTGCTCCCTGCAGTATGAAGAGCTGCTGCCTGCAGTATGTAAAGAGCTGTCCCTGCAGTATGTAAGAGCTGCTCCCTGGCAGTATGTAAGAGGAGCTGTCCCTGCAGTATGTAGCGAGTCTGCTCCCTCAGTATGTAAGAGCTGCTCCCTGTGCAGTTATGTGCGAGCTGCTCCCGCAGTATTACGAGCTTCTCCCTGCAGTTATGTAAGTAGCTGCTGCCTGCAGTATTGTAAGAGCTGCTCCCCTGCAGTATGTAAGAGCTGCTCGCATATTGAAGAGCTGCTCCTGCACAGCTCTTACAGGCGATCAAGTTATTAACTACTAGCTGATATACCCGGCGTTGCCCGGATTTAATTTTCTCGCTCCCCCTCTGCTCTCTCCCCTACCCCCCGTTCACATGCTCCATTCCCCCTCCCCTCATTCCCACTACCGTTCCCCCCCCCCCCTTAACAGCGCCATCCCCCCACCCCCCCTCATTCGAGCTCTGTCCCCCCCTTCACACACAGCGCCACACATCACTCTCCCTCCACTCTCCTGCACCTCACATCACTGTCCCCCCTGCACCTACATCACTGTCCCCCCCTGCACCTCACATAGACCCCCCCTCCCCTGCACCTCACATCACTGTCCCCCCCTACACCTTACATCACTGTCCCCCCTGCACCTGACAGCACCCCCTCTCCCCCCTGCACCCCACAAGCCTGTCCCCCCCTTCCCTCACAGCACATGTCCCCCTGCACCCACACACTTCTCTACCCTACACCCACACCCACCACACTCCTCCCCCCCCCTGCACCCCACAGCACTCTCCCCCTCCTGCACCCCACAGCACTCTCCCCCTCCTGCACCCCACAGCACTCTCCCCCTCCTGCACCCCACAGCACTCTCCCCCTCCTGCACCCCACAGCACTCTCCCCCCCCCTGCACCCCACAGCACTCTCCCCCCTGCACCCCACAGTCCGTCTCCCCCTCCTGCACCCCCACATCACTCTCTCCCCCTCACCCCTAGTCACCTCGCCCACCCTGCCCTTACATCCTTACCATATACACTGCCCCCGCCCCCGCCCCAGGAAACCTCACCTCACACCCGCCCCCCTACCCACCTACATCACTGTCCCCCATGCACCTACAGCACTCTCCCCCCCTGCACCCCACAGCACCTCCCCCCCCCCCTGCACCCCACAGCACTGTCCCCCCTGCACCCCACAGCACTGTCCCCCCTTCACCTCACAGCACTATCCCCCCTGCACCCCACAGCACTCTCCCCCCCTGCACCCCAGCACACTCCCTCCCCCCCCCTGCACCCCACAAGCACACTCCCCCCCTGTACCCCGCAACCTCCTCTCCCCCTTCTGTCTCACCCCACAGTCACTCTCCCCCCTGCACCTCACAGCGACTCTCCCCCCCTGCACCCCCACGAGCACTTCCCCCTGCACCCATAGCATGCACTCAGTCACTCTCCCCCTCCCCCCGCACACACATCACTCTCCCCCCCTGCACCCCACAGCACTATCCCCCCTGCACCCCACAGATTCCTCCTCCCCTTCCCCCCACAGCCTCTCCCCCCCAGCACCCCACGCATTCCCACCCCCCCCCCCTTCATGCGCCCCTCCCCACCCACCTACACGTCTCCCAATGCTAACCCACAGGATCACCTTCCCCCCTCCTGCCCCCCCACTCTCCTTCACACCACTCACTCTCCCCCCCTCCCCCCCCCCCTGCAATCTCTCAGCGCCTCGCCTTCACCCCACGCCCTAGCCTCCTCCTTTCCCCGCCGCTTCCCTGCACCTCACCCCGCTCCTCCCTCCCGCCCCACCTCCCACTACCTCTTCCCCGTTCCTCCCCCCCGGCCTGCACACCCCCCGCCCTTTACGGCCCTCCTTCCCCCCCTCCATCGCCCTCCCACCCCAGCCCCCACCCGTCTGCACTCCGCCCCGGCTTGCACCCACCGCAGCCCCCATTGCACCTTCGCCCCCCCCCTCCTCCCTCCGCCCAGTCACCCCTGTCCCCCCTCCGTCCCCCCTTTACCCCCCCACAGTCACTCAACCCCCCCCTCCTTCCAGCACCCCACGCACTCTCTCCCCTCTCACCTCACAGCACTCTTACCTTTTTTCCCCCCCTGCACCCCAGAGGCACTTCCCCTGCACCCCACTAGCCTCTCCCCCCCCCTTCACCCACATAGCCTCTCCCCCCCCTGCACCCCCACAGCACCTCCCCCCCTGCACCCCACAGCACTACGCCCCCGCACCCACATGCACTCTCCCCCTCACCTCCGCACACAATTCGTCCTCCCCTGCACCCCACAGCACTCTCCCCTCTGCACCCCCTCCCCCTTTCACCCCACAGCACTCTCCCCCCTTTGCAACCTTCACCCCACAGGCACTCTCGCGCCCCTGCACCCCACACCATCTCCGGGTCTCCCCCCCTGAAACCCCAACAGCGCCTCCCCCCCCTTCAGCCAACATCACTCTGCTACCTGTCAGTATGTACGAGCTGCTGCCGCTGCATGTATGTAGAGCGTGCTCCCTTCAGTTGTAAGAGCTGCTCCTAGCAGTAATGTAAGAGTCTGCTCCCTGCATATTGGGCGAGATGCTCCTGCATTATGGCGGCTGCCCGTGCGATGTGCGAGCTGCTCCCTGCAGTATGTGCGCGCTGCTCGCCTGCGTATTAGCAGCTCTCCCTGCAGTATGTATAGTGCTTGCTCGCCTGCACGTATGTAGAGGCTGCTCTGCCTGTCAGTATTTAACAGTGCTCCCTGTTGCAGTATGTAAGACTGCTCCTGCAGTATGT
Source organism: Ascaphus truei (assembly GCA_036426205.1). Lineage (NCBI taxonomy): Eukaryota > Metazoa > Chordata > Amphibia > Anura > Ascaphidae > Ascaphus > Ascaphus truei. The sequence continues at coordinate 11,076,655 of CM071586.1, forward strand.
AATGTCTGCTCCCTGCAGTGTTTAAGAGCTGCTCCCGCAGTTGGCACCTGCCGCAGTATGTGCGAGCTGCTCCCTGCAGTATTGCTGAGCTGCTTCCCTCGCAGTATGTGCGAGCTGCTCCCTGCAGTAGTGCGAGCTGCTCCCTGCATATGTCCGTCCTGGCATGTGCGAGCTTGCTCGCCTGCATTTGTAGATTCTCTGAGATGAGGCTTGCTCCTCATAGTAAGCTGTCACTGGCATATGTAGAGCTGCTTGCTCCGCTGGGCGTATGTAAGAGCTGCTCCCTGCAGTATGTAAGAGCTGCTCCCTGCAGTATGTTGCGAGTGTCTCTGCAGTAATGTAGAGCTGCTCCCCTCAGTAGTAGAGCTGCTCCCTGCAGTATGTGGCGAGCTGCTCCCTGCATTATGTAATGATCTGCTCCCCTGCAGTATGTAAGAGCTGCTCCCTGCAGTAATGTAAGAGCTTCTGCCCCTGCAGTATGAGAGCTGCTCCTGGGCAGTCATGTAAGAGCTGCTCCCTTCGATGTAGAGCTCTTGCTATACAGCTTGCTCCCTGCGTATGTAATAGCTGCTCCCTGCAGTTGTAACAGCGCTCGCCTGCAGTATGTAAGATGCTGCTTCCCTGCAGTATTAGAAGCTGCTCCCTGCAGTATGTAAGAGCTGCTCCCTGCAGTATGTAAGAGCTGCTCCCTGCAGTATGTGCGAGCTGCTCCCTGCAGTATGTGCGAGCTGCTCCCTGCAGTATGTGCGAGCTGCTACCGCTGCAGTATGTCAGGTGCTCTGCAGTGCGTGCTCCCTGCAGTATAGTAAGCAGTGTATCCCCCAGTATGTAAGAGCTGCTCCCTGCAGTATGTGCGAGCTGCTCCCTGCAGTATGTGCGAGCTGCTCCCTGCAGTATGTAAGAGCTGCTCCCTGCAGTATGTAAGAGCTGCTCCCTGCAGTATGTAAGAGCTGCTCGCTGCAGTATGTAAGAGCTGCTCCCTGCAGTATGTAAGAGCTGCTCCTTCAGTCATTAAGAGGCTGGCTCCCTGCAGTATGTAAGAGCTGTCCTGCAGTATGTAGAGCTGCTCCCTGCAGTATGTAAGAGCTGCTGCATATGTTACCGCTGCAGTATGTAACAGCTGCTCCCTGCAGTATGTAAGAGCTGCTCCCTGCAGTATGTAAGAGCTGCTCCCTGCAGTATGTAAGAGCTGCTCCCTGCAGTATGTAAAGAGCTCTCTCCCTGCAGTATGTAACGAGCTGCCTGCCTGCAGTATGTGCAGCTGCTCCCTGCATTATGTGCGAGCTGCGTGTCTCCCTGCAGTATTTGCAGCTGTGCGAGCTGCTCCTGCAGTATGTGGCGTAGCTGAGCTCCGCCGTGCGTAATGTAGTGCGAGCGCTCCCTGCAGTATGTGCGACTGCTCCCCTGCAGTATGTGCGAGCTGCTCCCTGCAGTATGTTCGAGTGCTACCATCGATGAGCTGCTCCCTGCAGTATGTAAGCAGCTGCTCCCGCTGCTGTATGTAAAGTCTCTCTGCAGTATGGTAAGCTGCACCCGCAGTCTCCCTGCAGTATGTAAGAGCTGCTCCTGCAGTATGTAAGAGCTGCTCCTCTGCAGTATGTAAGAGCTGCTCCCTCCTGGCAGTATGTAAGGCGCTCCCTCTATGGGAGTTATGAGTGCGAGCTGCTCCCTGCAGTATGTAAGAGCTGCTCTCCTGGCAGTATGTAAAAGCAGCTGCTCCCCTGCATTAATGCGCTGCTCCCTGCAGTATGTAAGACTGCTCGCCTGCAGTATGTCGAGCTGCTCCCTGCATGTTGCTGCGAGCTGCTCTCAGTGTAAGCAGTAGTAGTAAGAGACTGCTCCCTGGCATAGTAAGAGCTGCTCCCTGCAGTAATGTAAAGAGCTGTTCCCCAGTAAGGCTGCTCCCTGCAGTATTGTAAGAGCTGCTCCTGCGAGTATGTAAGACTGCTCGCGTGTCTCCCCTCAGTAGTGAGCAGCTGTCCCTGCAGTATGTAAAGAGCTGCTCGCCTGGCGTATGTCAAGAGCTTCCTGCAGAGTACTGCTCCCTGCAGTATGGTAAAGCTGCTATCCCTGCAGTATGTGAGCTGCTCCCTGCAGGTATGTATAGATGGCTCCCTGCAGTATGTCAAGAGCTGCTCCCTGGCAGTATGTAAGAGCGCTCTCCTGCAGTATGTAGAGCTGCTCCCGTCGATGTTAAGCATGTCCCTGCAGTATGAAGAGTGCTCCCTGCAGTATGTAAGAGCTGCTCCCTGGCAGTATGTAAGAGCTGCTCCCCTGAGGTATGGCTCGCGCTGCGCCCTGCAGTATGTGTGAGCGCTCGCCTGCAGTATGTCGAGCTGCTCCCTGCAGTATGTGAGCTGCTCCCGTCCAGTATGTAAGAGCTGCTCCCCTGCAGTATGTAAGATGAGCTGCCCGTCAGTATGTAAGAGCCCTGCTCCCCTGCAGTATGTAAGAGGCTGCTCCCTCGGCCTGCAGTATGTATGCTTACAGAGTCTGCTCCCTGCGTATGTCCTAAGTAAGCTGTCTCCCTGCAGTATGTAGAGCTGCTCCTCGAGGTATGTAAGAGCGGTCTCCCTGCAGTATGTTTGCAGAGTGCTCGGCCTGCAGTATGTAAGAGCTGCTCCCTGCAGTATGTAAGATTGCTCTCATTAGTATGGCGAATGCTCCCTGCAGTATGTGTAAGAGCTGCTCCCTGCAGTATGTAAGAGTGCTCCCGGCAGTATGTGAAGGAGCTGCTCCTGCAGGTATGTAAAGCTCTCCTCAGTAGTGAGCTGCTCCCGGGCTGCAGTATTGAACAGCTGCTCCCTCAGTGCATTGTACAGTAGCTGCTGCTCCCTGCAGTATGGTAAGAGCTGCTCTGCAGATAGCTGCCCTGCAGTATGTAAACAGCTGGCTCCCTGTCACGTATGTAGAGGGCTTCCGTGCAGTATGTAAGAGCTCGATTGACTCCTCTGCAGTATGTAAGAGGCTGCTCCCTGTCAGTATGTAAGAGCTGAGCTCTCCTGCAGTATGTAAGAGCTGCTCCCTGCAGTATGTAAGACAGCTGCTCCCTGCAGTATGTAAGAGCTGCAGTGCTCCTGCAGTATGTAAAGCAGTCTGCTGCCTCCTGCAGTATGTAAGAGCTCTCCCTGCAGTATGCAAGAGGGCTGCTGCCCTTGCAGTATGAAGAGCTGCTCCCTGCAGTATTAAGAGCGCTCTCCTGTCAGTAGTAGAGCTGCTCCTGCAGTATTATGAGAGCTGCTCCCTGCTATGGAGAGGTCTCCTTCAGTATGTTAGAGCTGCTCCCAATGCTCTCGCTGCATATGCAAGAGCTGCTGCCCTGCAGTATGCAAGAGCTGCCCTGCAGTAGCAAGAGTGCTCCCTGCAGTATGCAAAGCTGTCTCCCTGCTTATGTAAGACGGCTCCCTGCAGTATGGCAACTGCCCCGTGCAGTATGTAAGAGCTGCTCCCCAGTGCAGTATGCAGAGCTGCTGCCTCATTGTAACTGCTCCCTGCAGTATGTAAGAGCTGTCCGCTGCAGATGTAGACTGCTCCCTGCAGTAGTAAATGTGGCGAGTCTGCTCCCTTGGCGTATTGTAAGAGCTGCTCCCTGCAGTATGTGCGAGCTGCTCCCTGCAGTATGTAAGAGCTGCTCCCTGCAGTATGTAAGAGCTGCTGCCTGCAGTATGTAAGAGCTGCTCCCTGCAGTTGTAAGAGCTGCTGCCTGCAGTATGTAAGAGCTGCTCCCTGCACAGCTCTTACAGCGATCGATCAAAGTTATTACATATAGCTGCTATTAAACCCGGCGTTGCCCGGATTTAATTTTCTCGTCCCCCTCTTTGTCTCTGGTCTCCCTACCCCGGTTCACAAGCTCCATTCCCCCCCTCATTCTCCCAGGCTCCGTTTCCCCCCCCTTAACAGCGCCATTCCCCCCCCTCATTCAGAGCTCTGTTCCCCCCTTCACATGCTCCAGCCACACATCACTCTCCTCCCCTGCAACCTCACATCACGTCCCCCTCTGCACCTTACATACTGTCCCCCTGCACCTCACATGACCTCCTACATCCCTGCACTCACATCACTGTCCCCCCGCTACCTTACATCACTGTCCCCCTGCCCTCACCCTAGTGACAGCACTCCTCCTCCCCTTGCACCCCACAGCACTGTCCCCCTTCACCTTCACGCACTGTCCCCCCTGCATCCACAGCACTCTCTACCGCTACATCACCCACAGCATCCCCCCTGCACGCTCCCCCTGCCCCCACAGTCACTCTGCCCCCTCCTGCAACCCCATCCAGCACTCTCCCCCTCCTAGCACCCCACAGCACTCTCCCTCCCCTCCTGCACCCCACAGCACTCTCCCCCTCCTGCTGCACCCCACAGCATTCTCCCCCTCCTGCACCTCCAGCAACTCTCCCCCGCACCCCATAGCTTCGCTCACCCCTCCTGCACCCCACAGCACTCTCCCTCTCTCTCGCCTCGCCATACACACTCTCCCCTGTCACCCGCAGAGCACTCTCTCCCCCTGCAACCTTACTCACTGCCCCCCCCCCCCCAGGACCTCACATCACTGCCCCCCCCTACACCTACATCACTGTCCCCCATGCCCTACAGCACTCTGCCACCCTGCACCCCACAGTCACTGCTCCCCCCCTCCGCACCCCACAGTCACTGTCCCGCCCTGCACCCCACATCACTGTCCCCCCTTCACCTCACAGCACATATCCCCCTGCACCCCACAACTCTCCCCCCCTGCACCCACAGTCACTCCCCTCCCCCCCTGCACCCCACAGGCACACTCCCCCCCCTTGTACCCACAGCACTCTCCCCCTTTCCCCCATTCTGCCACCCCACACACTCTCCCCCCTGCCACCTCACAAAGCACTCTCCCCCCTGCACCCCCAACAGCACTTCCCCCTGCACCCATAGCCCTCTCCCCCCCTGCACCCCACAGGCACTCTCCCCCCCCTCACGCCCACACACTATCCCCCCCTGCACCCACAGCATTCTCTACCTGCACCCCACATGCAACTCCCCCCGCACACCCACAGCATTCCCCCTGCACCCACAGCACTCCTCCCATGCACCCCACAGCACTTCCCCCCTGCAACGCACCCCACAGCACTCTTCCTCCAATGCACCCCAGCACATCACTCCCCCCTGCACCCCACGCCTCTCGCCTCCTGCACCCTCACAGCACTGCCATCCTGCACCCGCACAGCACTCTCCCCTCTGCACCCCACAGCACTGTCAGGCCTTCCCCCTGCACCCCCACAAGCTTCTCCCCCGCTTCACCCACAGCACTCGCCTCCCCCCTTCACCCATCAAGCACTCTCCCCCCTGCACCCCACACCTCCCCCCCCTGCACCCCACACACTCTCTCCCCCCCCCCCCTGTACCCCACAGCACTCTCCCCCTCCTGCACCCCACAGCACTCTCCCCCCTGCACCTCACAGCACTCTTCCCCCCCTGCACCCCACAGCACTTCCCCCTGCACCCATAACGCACTCTCCCCTCCTCTGCCCCCATAGCACTCTCCCCCCCTGCACCCCACGGACTCTCCCCCCTCCCTGCACCCCACATGCACTATCCCCCCCATGCACTCTCCCCCGCAAACCCCACAATAAAGAGAACATCTCCTACTCATCCCCCCTGCACACCCCACAGCTTCCCCTCTGCACCCTCCCCTTCACCCCACAGCCTCTCCACCCCCCTTTTCAACCCCACACACGCTCGCCCTCCGCCGCACCCACACCAGTCTCCCCCACTGAAACCCCACAGCACTCTCCCCCCCTGCAGCCAACATCACTCTCTCCCTCCCCCTGCAACCTCACATCACCTCTCCCCTCCGCCACCTCACATCACTTCCCCCTGCATCCCTTTTCTCCCGAGGCGCAGTCGTTCACCACCCGTCCCCCCCAGCATCCTTCTACTAACTACACCACCCTGTCCCCGGCGCTTCTTTCCACCTCCCCCTGTCCTCGGCGCTCTTCTTCAACCCCTGTCCCGGTGCTCCTCCCCCCCCCCGCCGTCCCCGGCACCCCCCCCCCGCTGAAGTTATAGAGTATGGGCCCACGGGGTGAGGAAAGTGCCAGGGGGAGGCGACGCTGTTGCTCCCCTGTCCCTGTGCTCGCAATGCCTCCAGCTGTGTGACATCAGAGGTGGGGCGCGCAGAAGAGGCGGAGAGCGCAAGGGAGGATGCGTATGGCGGCGGTGTGTGGGGTGAGCGGGAGGACGGCGAGGGTGGAAGGGTGAGAATGTGAGGGAGGATGCGTATGCGGTGGTGTGCGGGTGAGCGGGAGGAAGACGCCGGTGATCGGGAGGAGGCACTTGTAGGGGGAGAGAGTGATAGCGGGTGGAGTGGGAGAGCGCGAGGGAGAATGCAGATGCGTGTGTGTTTTGTTGGGGTTGTTGGTGTGAAGCGGAGGTGGCGGTGCGGGTGGACTGTGTGAGACAGTGAGGGAGGCTGGGCGGAGAGGAGTAGGAGTCACTGTGCAATCCTGCCAGTCACCAAATGGACAGTGAGTCCAGAGAGGCGCAAGCGGTGTGAGGGTGGTGTGACTGTCATGCCCTGCATAGGCATGCCGTGACGTCAGCCCAACCGCGAGGCCAATGAGTTTTGGCCATATCCGCCGCCAATCCAGGGGAACAAACTGACAGACAAACATTTTCACTTTGATATATACCCTATTTCCCAATTCTAAGACCAGCCTTTTTTTCGATTTTCACATGTCTGAAATCGGGTGTGCGCTTAGAATCATGTATTAAAAAAAATTTTTTTCAAGTGTCTACGTACACCCCCTCTTTCACTTAACATGTTTCGGAGAGGTCCATTGTCAGTGGAGGACAAGTGTGCGGCGGCAGTAGGACAGGTCCCAAGTCTGCAGGTGAATGAAGATAAGACACGGCGCGTGCGGTGGCGGAGGCGGCTAATAGATCATAAATAGCAGGAGCAGACAGCATTGGGGAACGGCTTGGAGGTGCACTCAGTAACCCGGAAGTTGACCGGTGTCGACTTCCGGTTACAGTGTGCCCTCCAAGCCTTTCCCTATGCCGCTTAGCTCCTGCACAGCTCTCCTGCTATTATGATCTCCTGCCGCCGCAACCCACCGCACCCCGCCACCTTCTTATGTTCATTCACCTACAGTTCTTTGACCTGTCCTGCTGCCCGCACACCCCTCCGCTGTCCATTTTCAACAATCTGCAGACGTGGGACCTCTCCTGTCGTTGCCCACACCACCTCCTCATCCTCTGCTGACATGGGACCTCTCCTGAAAACATGGCAAGTTGAAAAAGTAATTTTCTTCGATTGTAAGGGCCAAACCGATGGTGCGTCTTACAATCGAAGGCGTCTTACAATCGAGGAAATACGGTATACTAGCTGATATACCTGGCGTTGCCCGGGATTTAATGTTCTGTCTGGCTCCCCCTCTCTCTCTCTCTCTTCCCGTTCCACTGTCTCCCCCCTCTCTTTCTCCCCATTCACAGCATATACGCCCCACCCTTCCACGCACCGTTACCCCCCCATGTTTACAGCTCTGGTCCCCCCAGTTCACATCTCCCGATTCCCCCCCCCCCCTTCAACACTTTGTTTCCACCCCCCCCCATTCACAGCTCGTTCCTCCTCCCCCCTCCTCCCCCCCCCCCACCTGTTCCAGCTGGGATTCCCCCTGTGTGTTTGGAAGCTGAGCTGACTGAGGGGGAAGTGTGTCAGTCAGTGTGTATGTGTATCAATCAGTTGTTTGTGTCAGTCTTGTGGTGTGTCAGTCAGTCAGTGTGTGTTTCAGTCTGTATTGTGGGCTTGTCCCCCCCCCCCTCTCCTGACTCCCTACCCTCCCCTACCCCGCGCGGCGGTGGTGCGTAGTGTGTGAGGGGTCGGGTCCCGCTGGTGGGTGCACGGCGGCGGGGAGGTGAGTGCGCGCGCGCTACTGTGTGAGGTGGCATAGTAGTTCCCCCCCCCTGCTTGTAGCTGTGTCGGCTGCGGGTGGGGAGGTGTAGGCAGCTGACGGCGGTGGTGTAGTCCCCGCTCCCCCTACCACGTGGAGCTGCGTCGGCGGGCGGGTGGGGATGGCAGCTGTGGGCGTGGTGAGGGCGGTCCCGCTGTGGTGGGGTGCACAGGCGGCAGAGGTGAATGCGTGCGTGTGGCACTACTGTGTGAGGTGGCTATAGTAGTTCACCCCCCTCTCGCGCGCGGAGCTGTGTCGGCTCGGTTAGCGCAAGCCAGAAAAAAACAAAAACGGCAAATATATGTCACCCAATAGCCTCAGTAGATTGCTATAGATTAAATGGGTGGAGAGAGGGTACAGGATGAATGGAAATATAACAAAATCACTCACACGGCCATGTGTAGTGTAAACACATCACAATGATGATGACTTTACCTACGGCTTGCTTCATGGATCACTGGTCCTGAAGGAGATCTCAGGAGAAAAGGAGGGAGAACAGCAATGGGTGAGTCACTATTAAGTGACAGTGTGGTGTGAGGGATAATATAGTATACCAGTATATAAAACAACTCACATGGCCATATTGAGTGTAACACTCAGAAAATCCAAGCCTCATATGTAGAGCACAATCCTCCTTGGTTAGGTTGAGAACGTGACAACGCTTACGTGCGAAACGCGTTGTTCTGAGGATGATTCTGGACATCACAAGCCACCGTAGTCTTACCTGGATTCCGTTCGCCACCAGACCTTCCGGACGCAGACGTCAGGTTTTGTGTTTTATACTTGGCTTACTTTACTTGATTAACCAGGAGGATTGTGCTCTACATATGAGGCTTGTATTTTCTCTGAGTGTCACACTAACATATGGCCATGTGAGTGTTTTTTATATATATTATATTATCCCTCCCCCCACACTGTTACTTAATAGTGACATACACCCATTGCTGTTCTCCCCGTCCTTTCTCCTGAGATCTCCTTCAGGACCAGTGATCCATGAAGGCAAGCCTTAGGCTAAAGTCATCATCATTGTGATTTGTTTACACTCACCACATGGCCGTGTGAGGGATTTTGTTATATTTCCATTCATCCTGCTACCCCCTCTCCACTCATTAATCTATAGCAATCTAGGCAATCGTGTGACATATATTTTGCTGTTTTTGTTTTTTTTCTGCCTGGCTTGCGCTCGCCCGAATTGTGTCTTCCTACTGTGTGAGGATCCTGGGAATCTTGGGGTCCGTTGCCGGCTGAGCAGCAGCATAAGACCTGCGGCTAGTATTGCATGATTATTTCATTTATGTGCACCATTGCCGCCTACAGACGGCCCCCTCTCTAATTCCCACAAGTTTTGTGGTACTATTGTTTCAAATTGTTAGGATCGCCCCAGTTGTCTTGTATTCGGTGGGTGTAGGGAGGTGAGGCGGTGTACGGCGTGGTGTAGTCCTCCTCCCCACCCCCCCGTGGAGCTGCTTACAGTGGGTGGCTGGAAGGCGCCATTTTTTTCAGAGTAGCGTTGCCGCCAGGATCGGGGCTGGGGAGCGCAGATCGGGGCATTTTTGGGCAGAGTAGGGCGGTGCGGAAAATTTGATTGAGGAAGGGTGTTAGTTAGGTGGGACAATGAATATTGTCTTGGGCGGGAAGGCGGCCATTTTTGCAGATAGCGGGCCGCAAGCGGACGTAGAGCGGGTGGGAGGGCAGAAATTTTCACGAGGTGCATGGAAGGTGGACACTTAATATTGTATTGTGCGTGAAGGCTGGCATTTGGGAGCGGCGGGGTCTGGGATGGCTGAAATGTTGATGCATGAAGGTGGTAAGTAAGGTTGAGAATTATGTTACTTCTTGGCGGAAGGTGGGCATTTTTGCGGGGCAGGAAGGCGGAAATTTGACCGTTGACAGCATTTTGATTGTACTGTATGAGTGTGTTTATAAGGGAGACAATTTATATTTAATCGTTGCGGTAAGGCTGGCATTTTGGGTAATGTGCGACAGGGTGATGATCATATTGTATCGGGCGTGAAAGCGCACCCATTTTGGCAGAAGGTGTCACCGTGCGGTGTCAGAGAGTATAGCGGCCTGCAGAGCGCGAAGCGGGGCGGAAGGGCGGAGGGAGTGTGGCGGGAAGGCGGAAATTTTTAGACAGGTGGAGCGAGGCGACAGGGTGATGACACGCAAGGCGGTTTGTTGATATGGGTGTGGTTAAACTTACCAAGGTGGGTGTCTGACTCACCAGGGGGGATCCCAGGTGTAGTAGGGTGAGTCTGCAGGGAGGGTCTCCGAGGCTATGGGCTTCAAGAGTCTCTGGTGACAGTCTCAGGGGGTTGGTGAGTCTGTCATGGGTGAGACTCTGTGGCAGTATGTGTGGTGTTTGTCACAGTGGAGTAGGGTGTGTCCGTGATTCGAGCGTACCTCTTGCCCAATAGAGCCGTGGGGGAGGCGGGGCATGGGCGGGAACGGACCGACGACCAATGAGAATCCCCACATCTACTACAATCAAACAAATTTTCATTTTTATAGATATAGATTACTGAAGCAGGTAGTCTCTGGACCTGACCCTATAAATGTCATGTCTTGGGACCCGATGGCTTCCCGAGTTACAGGCTTCACATAGGGGATGCTCCTGTCTCGTGATGCGGGAAGAATGAAACTCGCCAGAGATAGCGGCACCCATAATGGGTTTGTATCACCTCAAGAAGCAGATGGTCCCCAGACCTGAATTAAGTGATTCATGTCCAGCGGTTATAAAACCGCTATGGTAATTAAGGGTCACCTCCCACCCCCCCTCGCTCTCACTACCCACCAGGATTCCTAACCACTCTCCCGGGCGAAATGCCTCCTTATAACAAGCTGCCCCAGCATGCTGAATACAAGCACATTGTAAGTTTTCATTTCTCCCCACTTATATGTAGCAGCTGCACACATCGTGCTGAATACAAACCCGGTTAGAGTTTTGTTCTCCCCATTTCTTTTATAGATGGCATCTGCTGCGTGAGGTGGAGTTAAGCTGTTCCATCTGCCTGAACATATACACAAATCCTGTATATGCTGACTTGTGGACATAACTTCTGTCAGAACTGCATTGCTAAGACATTTGCCATCAGCGGAGATCAGGAGTATATTCTTGTCCAGATTGTAGAGCAGCGTTTTGGGCAGCGTCCTTCACTGAAGAAAACCTAAAGCTGTGTACACTAGTGGAACATTATTGTTGTTTCTACAGCCAAAGCAAGAGGAGACTGGAATATTTTGGTACTTACTGTGTTGACTCCCTGTCCATGGCTGTTAAAACATGTCTGCATTGTGAAGGCCTCCTTGTGTGATATTCACTTGAAGACCCACAACAGGTCAGTAAACCACATATTAACTGACCCGACCAGCTTCTCTGGAGGAAAAAGTTCTACTCACAATGAGCTGGTAAAGTATTTTTGCTGTAATGATTCTACCTTTATCTGCAGGATCTGCACCAGCATAAGAAACACAAGGGACACCAGGTGGGACCTGGCATGAAGCATTTGAAGAAGAAAGGTTGAACTGTGTAAATCTCTAAAGAAACTGACTTTAAAATAAGGGGAGTCTTGAAGAAAACTACAGCAGCTGCAAGGACGCAGGAAAGTAGTTCAAGGAAACATTGGGTATAAAGACAGATTCCACTCTCTGTTGGGGACATCAGGGAGCACTGGCAATCATAGAAAATAAGTACTAAATGATGTCACCAGGCAGGAGAACAGGTTCTTCTCCCACTCTCGGATATAATACCAGAAAACTGGAAATGGAAACACAAGATCAGCACAAGAGATCCTTCAGATGGAGAAACTTTGTAACTCACAGATCCATTACCTTTCTAAAGGAAAGTCTCATTGATACTAATCCTGGAAAAGTGAATTATAGAAGTCAGATCCCTGCTTGTGATGAACATCTGGAGATGAGGTTAGAATTGCAGGGACATTGCATAGAGCTCTATCCAAGTTGTCTGACATCCTTCCTAATCTAAGGGCAATCAGAGGTTTCCATGTGGGGGATGCATCAGATATGATCTGAATGTCATACCGCAGATGTTAACATTGATTTATCACAAGACCTAAAAAAAAGCCTCCTATTGTTTAATAGAGAAATCTCGGCCTCATCATCCGCTAAGGTTTACAACAACAAACAAGTTTTGAGCACCAGAAAATCTCTCTCAGTCAACATTATTTGGAAGTGGAACCAGTGATGTAGGGGAATGGTCTGTAGGGGTAACTTACAACAGCGTAAAAGAAAAGGAATTCATCTTATATAGGGAAAAATACAAATCTTGGTGCTTACTGGGCAATGAAGATGAAGATCTTCCAGCCGACCATGACAACGAGGCAGAAATATAATTATCATTTGATCTGTACGAGACCTGTGAATTATCTGGACTACAGGGTGGACTGTTGTCTTTTTATGAATTGTCAGAGCCAATCAGGCACATTCATACCTTCACTGCCACCTTCACTGAACCTTTGTATGCTGCCTTCTATGTAGATGATGATGCCTGGATTAAAATCAGGAGTTAAGAATACTGATAACTGCAAAACAAAATAAACAAGGATTATAGGCTAAAGCATTCAAATTCCGGGCATTATTGAAATTCCTTCCCTGCCCTCTGATTGGTTAAAATTCCGGGCATTATCCAATCAGTAATGCCTGGAATTTTACGCGCTTGCAAAGGTTTGATTTCAATGTGATTATTTTCGAGCCAATCAGCTTTCAGAAAAGCTGAACAGGGCAGGGGATTGTGTCTGAAAGTTCTGAGCAGATTCAGTTGAATTGGTGGGGTGGGGGAGAGAGAGAGTCTGCAAAGCAGTGAGTGTCTGTCTGCAGTTTGTTTTCTGGCTGTAGTGTGTGTGTGTGTCAGCCAGCAGTGTTTGATGAGTGCAGCAGCAAGCTGTGTGTGTGTGTGTGTGTGCTGTTGGTTGTATGTTGTGTCTAGCAGCAGTTTTGTGTGTAGAAGTGCTGTGTTGTGTGTAAGTGTTTTGTGTGTGTGTGTGGTTGTGTGTGTGTGTGTGTGTAAGAGTGTGCTGTGTGTGTAGAGGTGCTGTGTTGTGTGTGTAGCGACAGTTTGTTTGTGTGTAGATCTGCTGTGGTGTGTGGTTGATTTGCTGTTTGTGTGTGTACACAGAGGGGGGCGGCAATGTGTGGATAAGATATCTGCAGTGTAAGAGTTATAGAGGTGTATTCATGTATTACCATTTTTAGTTTAATAAAAAAATCTATATTACCTATTCAAAGTGTTCTATTATTTATGAAAAAAAGTCTACATTTAGCCTATAATATTAATAATCCCCTCAGAACAGGCATTATAGGCCAGTAATGCCCTGTTCTTCGGGGTATTTACTTATTTAGACTAAAGCTGGTAAATTCCATTATTGAAATCCCTCATAAACCGTGCTTGTGAACAGGACAACTGACAACGTGCCGTCCGCAGCTTTGATATGGTAAGGGGTATGATCCCTGGTTGATCGCGCTCGCTCCACTACTCTCTACCAGAGATCCTCGCCTGACTTTGCGTAGCTCACTGACGTCCCCTCCCTTTCCTTGTTACCGCGGATGCTTTTGCAGCTTGGGGGTAGTGGCACTGAGATAGGCGTACTCTCTTTTTGTTCAATCTACCGAAGACTGCCTGCCTGTCTCCGCGCACCTCAATGACTTCACGCGCGTGGGCCCCCCTGCATACTCCCTGCTGCCGGACACTTTCAGTCACAACTCCTCCCTCTCCAAAACGCGTTTCGTGACTCAAAGTGGTCACTTCATCATGGTGAGGGAGTTCCTAACTACTGGTGTATTTATACAGTAGAGCGCGATATACCCCGCCCCCCCCCCCCCTGGGGATAATTTGCAATTAGTGCATTATACTGAAGGCCAGGGTCACGATGGTGTATGAATGACTCCAGTTAGCTTAATCTCATGTCTCATCACACCTCTTCAAAGCACAAACAAGTCCTTTTCTCTTTCTTGATTTTATTGAGGGAAATCCAAGGGAGATAGTCTTGTAGATGTAATATTGGTAGAGAGTACTTCTCTGTCTGATGTGCATGTATCAATGATGAGACAGTGTAAAACAAAAAAGGCCTTGCTGGTGTAAATAGCACCAGTTACTCACTCGAGTCCAGGGTGAAAGGAAGTGAGAAGCAAGGGTCACACTAGATGGGAAGTTGAGACTATACTAACTCTGTCAGCCAAGACAGGGGAGAACATGGGAAAGTCCATTAACTGAAGGACTGGAGATGTTGCCAGAGCAACCGGGGTTTGACAGACTGAAGAAAAAGGGCTACATAATGTATCCATTCCATCTGCACTGGGATGAACTGCAAGGAAGTGACATCCAAGCACAACTAGCAGGCAGAACTGCCAAGAAAGGGGCTGAAACAGAAAAGGCAGACAGGGGTATTTCTGTTCCATGACGCATTAATTGAAACACGGATGAAAATAAAAGTCACCCAATTTGAACAGCACGACAATAGCAATCTGCACCATCATTTCCCATGTCATTTCCTTCTGGGAACCCCACTGAGATCACCTTGGATGTTAAGGCTGTGAGTTAACAGAAGAGTGAGCGACGTATGATTGACAGCACGGGGGATTCGTGAAGTCCAGGAAAGAAAGTTGGTTAAAGCACAGATTCTCTCAAATGAATATTGACACAATACTTTTGTAAGTTTATTACTAAAAAATCATTTTTGGAGCCGTCTGTTGATACTGTGTGGCTGCGCATGGTCTTTCTTTCTCCCCTTTGTTTATTACACTACAGGAGGAGTTCTGAGTACAGCCAGAAATTTAATCATCACGTCGTTTTCAACTGGAACATTAAAGAACTTTCCCACCTAAATGGACTAATCTGATGCTGGGGTATGTTGTCACTGTTAGCGCCGGGTCACTGCATTATTGTAATATTGTCTGTAAACGAATTTGTGAGATATTTGTTAGGCAGGGACCCTGGCAGCTTTGACTTAGTTATAAGTAGAATATTTTTACTTATTGTAAACAATAATTAATGGCTTTAGCGCTGAGCTTTAGGGGTATAAATCATTGTTATTCAATTGGAAACCCTGCTCTCGATTGGATAATGCCTGGAATTTTACCAATCAGTAATGGCCCGGAATTTTTGGCACTCTGCCAATTTTTCTAGCCAATCAGTTATCAGTTTTCATTACAAAGATGAAATTTGCACTTAGACAGGGGAGGTGATTGGACAGAAGGCACTGACTCCTCCCCCACCCTGTCTGCAGGAGCTCGCACAAGAAGTGAGGGGAAAGGTTTGTGTGCCTACTGATGTGTTTTGTGGGTGTAACGGGGGCAGCAGAGTTGTTTTTATAAGTGTGTGTGTGGTGTTGAGGGCAGTGGATTTTCACATTCGAGTGCAAATAGCCGCACGGCTATTCGCACTCAGTTGGAACAAAAAAGGAAAAAAAATAAACATCCCAGCCAGGAATCGAACCCAGGTTCACTCTGATCTGTTAGTGGGCTGCAGCATTACCAATCGCTATAAGACTTAGTGATCCATTTAGTGAATAAAAGGTTATAGAAGGTAGACAGAACACTCCCCTATTGAATTCCATACCCCTGCACCTGTAATCAGTGCGACTTTAGGCTGATTCCCCAGTCAGCACTGTACACACGTGCCCCGACGGGGGGGACGGCGCGTGCCACAGACGTCTAGACCGCGATCTGCGGTCTGAGGGAGAGAAATGTTTGCAACGGAGGGGGGCGTGGTGGTAGGTTTGCGGGGGCGTGGCCATGACTCATTGGCTGAACCGCCGCGGTGGGCGGGCACGCCTCCGTCGCAAATTCCATCTCAAATTCCCGTCCTGCCTGAAAACCTGTCGCGCACGCTGGGGAAAGGTGCGCGACAAGTAGAGGGTAGAGGCAGAGAGAGAGGTGCGAGAGGCGAGAGAGGGTGAGAGGCGAGGGCAAGAGAGGTCGCAGCGTGGGACGGATCGTCGGAGGGACCCGCGATGGCTCGTGGACATCGGGGATGGCCGCGCGGGGGACATCGCAGTGCCTGCTGGGGGGAGCATCGGAGGGCGCGCAGGGGAACATCAAAGGGGCATGTGGGGGGGGACTACAAAAGGGGCACTGTGGGGGGGGGGAACACAAAGGGGCATTGGGGGGGGAACATCAAAGGGGCATTGGGGGGGAACATCAAAGGGGCATGTGGGAGGGGAACATCAAAGGGGATGTGGGGGGGGGCATCAAAGGGGCATGGTGGGGGGGGACATCGGAGGGGCACGTGGGGGGACATCGGAGGGGCACGTGGGCGGACATCGGAGGTGCACGTGGGGACTATCGGAGGGGCACGTGGGGGGACATCGGAGGGGGCACGTGGGGAGCATCGGAGTGGCACGTGGGGAGCATCGGTAGGGGCATGGAGAACGCATAGGGAGGGGCATGGGAGAGGCGTATGGGGAGACGCGTGGGAGGGTACTTACGTGCTCAGATGCGCTCACGATTATTAATGAAAAGGAAGGCGCTTTCATCGAGCTCATTAGAGCCTGGATGCGTGCCAAAACAAATTGTCACTGTGTCAGTTGCACACACCAATCAAACAGGAATTTTTTTTGTGTTTTTTTTTTTGCCAGCGCGAGCAGGGAAATTTAAAAAAAAACATGTGCGCGTATATATATATAATTGTCTCTCTCACTAGGAATGTGTAAATAATATAATAATATATCTCCATACATTAAAAAAATACCAATACCCCAAACACACATATATATATATATATCTATACACACACACATATACATTTGGTCCGGAAATAATGGACCTGACAAATTTTCATAATTTTGGTCTCTGTACAAACACCCCCACACTGGATTTGAAATGAAACAAAAAACCGAGAGCAATAGAAGTCAGACTTTCGCTTTAATTCAAGGGGTTGAACAAAAATTTTGTATGAAACGTTTAGGAATTGCAACCATTTCATACACAGTCCCCTTATTTCAGGGGCTCAAATGTAATTGGACAAATTAACCACACAATCATAAATAAAATGTTCATTTTTAATACTTTGGTCGGAATCCTTTTGCAGGCAATGACTGATTAAAGTCTGGAGCGGCATGGACATCACGAAACGCTGGGTTTCCTCCTTTTTTTGATGCTTTGCCAGGGCTCTTTACTGCAGCTGTCTTTAGTTGGTTGTTTGTGTCCGGTGTCTTTCTGCCTTAGTTTTGTCTTCAGCAAGTGAAATGCATGCTCGAATCGGGTGAGATCAGGTAATTTTACTCGGGCATTGCAAATATTCTCTTCTTTGTGCGTTAAATAACTCCTGGGTTGCCTTTCGCAGTATGTTTGGGTCATTGTCCATCTGTAAAGTTGAACTCCCCCCCTGCACCTCACATCACTCTCCCCTCCTGCACCTCACATCACTTCCCCCTGCATCCCTTTTCCCAGGCGCTCGTTCACCCCCCGTCCCCAGCACTCCTTCTACCCCCTGTCCCCGGCGCTTCTTCCACCTCCCCCTGTCCTCGGCGCTTCTTCCACCGTCCCCGGTGCTCCTCCCCCCCCCCGTCCCCGGCACCCCCCGCTGAAGTTATAGAGTATGGGGCCCACGGGGTGAGGAGAAGTGCCAGGGGGAGGCGACCTGTTGCTCCCCTGTCCCTGTGCTCGCAATGCCTCCCAGCTGTGTGACATCAGAGGTGGGGGCGCGCAGAACGGAGGCGGGAGAGCGCAAGGGAGGATGCGTATGCGGCGGTGTGTGGGGTGAGCGGGAGGACGGCGAGGGTGGAAGGGGAGAATGTGAGGGAGGATGCGTATGCGGTGGTGTGCGGGGTGAGCGGGAGGAAGACGCCGGTGATCGGGAGGATGGCACGTTGGTAAGGGGGAGAGAGTGAGTTAGCGGGTGGAAGTGGGAGAGCGCGAGGGAGAATGCAGATGCGTGTGTGTTTGTTGTGGGGTGGTGGTGTGAGCGGGAGGATGGCGGTGCGGGTGGACTGTGGAGACAGTGAGGGAGGCTGCGGAGAGGAGTAGGAGTCACTGTGCAATCCTGCCAGTCACCAAATGGACAGTGAGTCCAAGAGGCGCACGCGGTGTGAGGGTGGTGTGACTGTCATGCCCTGCATAGGCATGGCCGTGACGTCAGCCCAACCCGCAGGCCAATGAGTTGTGGCCATCCGCCGGCCAATCACAGGGGGAACAAACTGACAGACAAACATTTTTTCACTTTGATATATACCCTATTTCCTCAATTCTAAGACGCACCTTTTTTTCGATTTTCACATGTCTGAAATCGGGGTGCGTCTTAGAATCGATGTATTAAAAAAAATTTTTTCAAGTGTCTACAGTACTAGCCCCCTCTTTTCACTTAACATGTTTCAGGAGAGGTCCCATGTCAGTGGAGGACAAAGTGTGCGGCGGCAGTAGGACAGGTCCCAAGTCTGCAGGTGAATGAAGATAAGACAGCGGGCGTGCGGTGGCGGAGGCGGCTAATAGATCATAATAGCAGGAGCAGAGCAGCATTGGGGAACGGCTTGGGAGGTGCACTCAGTAACTCCGGAAGTTGACCGGTGTCTGACTTCCGGTTACAGTGTGCACCTCCCAAGCCTTTCCCCTATGCCGCTTAGCTCCTGCACAGCTCTCCTGCTATTATGATCTCCTGCCGCCGCAACCCACCGCACGCCCGCCACCTTCTTATGTTCATTCACCTACAGTCTTTGGACCTGTCCTGCTGCCGCACACCCCTCCGCTGTCCATTTTCAACAATCTGCAGACGTGGGACCTCTCCTGTCGTTGCCACCCACTTCATCCTCTGCTGACATGGGACCTCTCCTGAAACATGGCAAGTGAAAAAGTAATTTTCCTCGATTGTAAGGGCCAAACCGATGGTGCGTCTTACAATCGAAGGCGTCTTACAATCGAGGAAATACGGTATACTAGCTGATATACCTGGCGTTGCCCGGGATTTAATGTTCTGGCTCCCCCTCTCTCTCTCCCTTCCACTGTCTCCCCCCTCTCTTTCTCCCCATTCACAGCAATACGCCCCACCCTTCACAGCACCGTTACCCCCCCATGTTTACAGCTCTGGTCCCCCCCAGTTCACATCTCCGATTCCCCCCCCCCCCATTCAACACTTTGTTTCCACCCCCCCATTCACCGGACCGTTCCCCTCCTCCCCCCCCCCCACCTGTTGCCAGCTGGGATTCCCCCTGTGTGTTTGGAAGCTGAGCTGACTGAGGGGGAAGTGTGTCAGTCAGTGTGTATGTGTATCAATCAGTGTGTTTGTGTCAGTCATTGTGTGTGTGTCAGTCAGTCAGTGTGTGTTTCAGTCTGTATGTGTGGGCTTGTCCCCCCCCCCCTCTCCTGACTCCCTACCCCTCCCCTACCCCCGGACTGGCGGTGGTGCGCTAGTGTGTGAGGGGTCGGGTCCCGCTGGTGGGTGCACGGCGGCGGGGAGGTGAGTGCGCGCGCGCTACTGTGTGAGGTGGCATAGTAGTTCCCCCTCCCCCGTGCGTGGAGCTGTGTCGGCTGCGGGTGGGGAGGTGAGGCAGCTGACGGCGGTGGTGTAGTCCCCGCTCCCCCTACCACGTGGAGCTGCGTCGGCGGCGGGTGGGGAGGCAGCTGTGGCGGTGGTGAAGGGGCGGGTCCCGCTGTGGTGGGTGCACAGCGGCAGGAGGTGAATGCGTGCGTGTGCACTACTGTGTGAGGTGGCATAGTAGTTCACCCCCCTCTCGCGCGGAGCTGTGTCGGCTGCGGGTAGCGCAAGCCAGAAAAAAACAAAAACAGCAAAATATATGTCACACAATAGCCTACAGTAGATTGCTATAGATTAAATGGGTGGAGAGAGGGGTAGCAGGATGAATGGAAATATAACAAAATCACTCACACGGCCATGTGTGAGTGTAAACACATCACAATGATGATGACTTTAGCCTACGGCTTGCTTCATGGATCACTGGTCCTGAAGGAGATCTCAGGAGAAAAGGAGGGGAGAACAGCAATGGGTGTATGTCACTATTAAGTGACAGTGTGGTGGAGGGATAAATATAATATACCAGTATATAAAAACCACTCACATGGCCATATGTGAGTGTAGACACTCAGAGAAAATCCAAGCCTCATATGTAGAGCACAATCCTCCTTGGTTAGGTTGAGAACGTGACAAAGCTTACGTGCGAAACGCGTTGTTCTGAGGATGATTTCTGGACATCACAAGCCACCGTAGTCTTACCTGGATTCCCGTTCGCCACCAGACCTTCCGGACGCAGAAGTCAGGTTTTGTTTTTATACTTGGCTTACTTTACCTGTGATTAACCAAGGAGGATTGTGCTCTACATATGAGGCTTGTATTTTCTCTGAGTGTCTACACTAACATATGGCCATGTGAGTGTTTTTTATATATATTATATTTATCCCTCCACCACACTGTTACTTAATAGTGACATACACCCATTGCTGTTCTCCCCTCCTTTTCTCCTGAGATCTCCTTCAGGACCAGTGATCCATGAAGCAAGCCTTAGGCTAAAGTCATCATCATTGTGATGTGTTTACACTCACACATGGCCGTGTGAGTGATTTTGTTATATTTCCATTCATCCTGCTACCCCTCTCTCCACTCATTTAATCTATAGCAATCTAGGCAATCGTGTGACATATATTTTGCTGTTTTTGTTTTTTTTCTGGCTTGCGCTCGCCCTATTGTGTCTTCCTACTGTGTGAGGATCCTGGGAGATCCGTTGCCGGCTGAGCAGCAGCAAAGACCTGCGGCTAGTATTGCATGATTATTTCATTTATGTGCACCATTGCCGCCTACAGACGCCCACTCTAAATTCCCACAAGGTTTTGGGTACTATTGTTTCAAATTGTTAGGATCGCCCCAGTTGTCTTGTATATCGGTGGCGTGTAGGGAGGTGAGGCGGGTACGGCGGTGGTGTAGTCCTCCCTCCCCAACCCCCGCGTGGAGCTGCTTACAGTGGGTGGCGGGAAGGCGGCCATTTTTTCAGAGTAGCGTTGCCGCCAAGCGGGCTGGGGAGCGCAGATCGGGGCATTTTTGCAGAGTAGCGGTGGCGGAAAATTTGATTGAGGAAGGGTGGTAAGTTAGGTGGGACAATGAATATTGTCTTTGGCGGGAAGGCGGCCATTTTTGCAGAGTAGCGGTGCCGCCAAGCGGACGTAGAGCGGGTGGGAAGGCAGAAATTTTCACAGGTGCATGGAAGGTGGACACTTAATATTGTATTGTGCGTGAAGGCTGGCATTTTGGGAGCGGGCGGGGTCTGGGATGGCTGAAATGTTGATGCATGAAGTGTGGTAAGTAAGGTTGAGAATTAATGTTATTCTTGCGGGAAGGTGGGCATTTTGTTAGCGGGCAGGAAGGCGGAAATTTTGACCGTTGAGCAGCATTTTGATGTACTGTATGAAGTGTGTTTAATGAAGGGAGACAATTTATATTTAATCGTGCGGTAAGGCGGGCATTTTGGGTAATGTGCGACAGGGTGATGATCATATTGTATCGGGCGTGAAGCCACCCATTTTGGCAGAAGGTGTCACCGCGGTGCAGAGAGTAAGCGGCCTGCAGAGCGCGAAGCGGGCGGGAAGGCGGAGGGAGTGTGCGGGAAGGCGGAAATTTTTAGCGTGGAGCGGGCGACAGGGTGATGACACCAAAGGCGGTTTGTGTGATATGTGGGTTAAACTTACCAAGGTGGGTGTCTGACTCACCAGGGGTGATCCCAGGTGTGTAGGGTGAGTCTGCAGGGAGAGAGTCTCCGAGGCTATTAGGCTTCAGAGTCTCTGGTGACAGTCTCAGGGGGTTTGGTGAGTCTGCAGGGGTGAGACTCTGTGGCAGTATGTGTGTGTGTCACAGTGGAGTAGGTGTGTCCGTGATGTCAGCGTACCTCTTGGCCAATAAGAGCCGTGGGGGAGGCGGGGCATGGGCGGACGGACCGACGGACCAATGAGAATCCCCACATCTACTAACAATCAAACAAATTTCATTTTTATAGATATAGATTACTGAAGCAGGTAGTCTCTGGACCTGACCCGTATAAATGTCATGTCTTGGGACCCGATGCTTCCCGAGTTACAGGCTTCACATAGGGGATGCTCCTGTCTCGTGATGCGGAAGAATGAAACTCGCCAGAGATAGCAGCACCCCATAATGGGTTTGTACCTCAAGAAGCAGATGGTCCCCAGACCTGAAATTAATGTGATTCATGTCCAGCGGTTATAAAACCGCTATGGTAATTAAGGGGTCAACCTCCCACCCCCCTCGCTCTCACTACCCACCCAGGATTCCTAACCACTCTCCCGGGGCAAATGCCTCCTTATAACAAGCTGCCCCCAGCATGCTGAATACAAGCACATTGTAAGTTTCATTTCTCCCCACTTATATGTAGCAAGCTGCACACATCGTGCTGAATACAAACACCGGTTAAGTTTTGTTTCTCCCCATTTCTTTTATAGATGGCATCTGCTGCTTTGAGTGTGGAGTTAAGCTGTTCCATCTGCCTGAACATATACACAAATCCTGTAATGCTGACTTGTGGACATAACTTCTGTCAGAACTGCATTGCTAAGACATTTGACAGTCAGCGGAGATCAGGAGTATATTCTTGTCCAGATTGTAGAGCAGCGTTTTGGCAGCGTCCTTCACTGAAGAGAAACCTAAAGCTGTGTAACATAGTGGAACATTATTGTTGTTCTACTCAGCCAAAGCAAGAGGAGACTGGAATATTTTGTACTTACTGTGTTGACTCCCCTGTCCATGCTGTTAAAACATGTCTGCATTGTGAAGCCTCCTTGTGTGATATTCACTTGAAGACCCACAACAAGTCAGTAAACCACATATTAACTGACCCGACCGCTTCTCTGGAGGACAGAAAATGTTCTACTCACAATGAGCTGGTAAAGTATTTTTGCTGTAATGATTCTACCTTTATCTGCAGGATCTGCAGCCAGCATAAGAAACACAAGGGACACCAGGTGGTGACGCTGCATGAAGCATTTGAGAAGAAGAAGGTTGAACTGTGTAAATCTCTAAAGAAACTGACTTTAAATAAGGGGGAGTCTGAGAAACAACTACAGCAGCTGCAAGGACGCAGGAAAGTAGTTCAAGGAAAGACAATGGGTATAAAAGACAGAGTCACTGCTCTGTTTGGGGACATCAGGGAGCAGCTGGCAATCATAGAAAATAAAGTACTAAATGATGTCACCAGGCAGGAGGAACAGGTTCTTCTCCCACTCTCGGATATAATCCAGAAACTGGAAATAGAAACACAAGATCAGCACAAGAAGATCCTTCAGATGGAGAAACTTTGTAACATCACAGATCCAATTACCTTTCTAAAGGAAAGTCTCATTGATACTAATCCTGGAAAAGTGAATTATAAGAAGTCAGATCCTGCTTGTGATGAACATCTGGATGAGGTTAGAATTGCAGTGACATTGCATAGAGCTCTATCCAAGTTGTCTGACATCCTTCCTAATCTAAGGGCAATCAGAGGTTTCCATGTGGGGGATGCATCAGATATGATACTGAATGTCAATACCGCAGATGTTAACATTGATTTATCACAAGACCTAAAAAAAGCCTCCTATTGTTTAATAGAGAAATCTCGGCCTCATCATCCGCTAAGGTTTACAACACAACAAGTTTTGAGCACCAGAAAATTCTCTTCAGGTCAACATTATTTGGAAGTGGAAACCAGTGATGTAGGGGAATGGTCTGTAGGGGTGACTTACAACAGCGTAAAAAGAAAAGGAAATTCATCTTATATAGGGAAAAATAGCAAATCTTGGTGCTTAACTTGGGCAAATGAAGATGAAGATCTTACAGCCGACCATGACAACGAGGCAGAATATTTAGATTCATTTGAATCTGTACAGGACCTTGGAATATATCTGGACTACGAGGGTGGACTGTTGTCTTTTTATGAATTGTCAGAGCCAATCAGGCACATTCATACCTTCACTGCCACCTTCACTGAACCTTTGTATGCTGCCTTCTATGTAGATGATGATGCCTGGATTAAAATCAGGAGTTAAGAATACTGATAACTGCAAAACAAATATAACAAGGATTATAGGCTAAAGCAGTCAAATTCCGGGCATTATTGAAATTCCTGCCCTCTGATTGGTTAAAATTCCGGGCATTATCCAATCAGTAATGCCTGGAATTTTAGCTGCTTGCAAAGTGTTGATTTCAATGTGATTATTTCGAGCCAATCAGCTTTCAGAAAAGCTGAGACAGGGCAGGGGATTGGTCTGAAAGTACTGAGCAGATTCAGTTGAATTGGTGGGGTGGGGGAGAGAGAGAGTCTGCAAAGCAAGTGAGTGTCTGTCTGCAGTTTGTTTCTGGCTGTAGTGTGTGTGTGTGTCAGCAGCAGTGTTTATGAGTGTAGCAGCAGCAGCTGTGTGTGTGTGTGTGTGTGCTGTTGTGTTGTATGTGTGTCTAGCAGCAGTTTGTGTGTAGAAGTGCTGTGTTGTGTGTAGAGGTGTTTTGTGTGTGTGTGTGGTGTGTGTGTGTGTGTGTGTGTAGAGTTGCTGTGTGTGTAGAGGTGCTGTGTTGTGTGTGTAGCAGCAGTTTGTTTGTGTGTAGATCTGCTGTGTTGTGTGTTGAGCTGCTGTGTTGTGTGTGTACACAGAGGGGGCGGCAATGTGTGGATAGAGATATCTGCAGTGTAAGAGTATATAGAGGTGTATTCATGTATTTACCATTTTATTTTAATAAAAAAATCTATATAACTATTCAAAAGTGTCTATTATTTATGAAAAAAAGTCTACATTTAGCCTATAATAGTAATAATCCCCTCAGAACAGGGCATTATAGGCCAGTAATGCCCTGTTCTTCGGGGATTATTACTTAATTATAGACTAAAGCTGGTAAATTCCATTATTGAAATCCCTCATAAACCGTGCTGTAACAGGACAACTGACAACGTGCCGTCCGCAGCTTGATATGGTAAGGGGTAATGATCCCTGGGTTGATCGCGCTCTCACTACTCTCAATACCAGAGATCCTCGCCTGACTTTGCGTAGCTCACTGACGTCCCTCCCCTTTCCTTGTTACCGGATGCTTTTGCAGCTTGGGGTAGTGAGCACTGAGATAGGCGTACTCTCTTTGTTCAATCTACCGAAGACTGCCGCCTGTCTCCGCGCACCTCAATGACGTCACGCGGTGGCGCCCCCTGCAATCTCCCTGCTGCCGGACACTTCAGTCACAACTCCTCCCTCTCCAAACGCGTTTCGTGACTCAAAGTGGTCACTTCATCAGTGGTGAGGGGGAGTTCCTAACTACTGGTGTATTTATACAGTAGAGCGCGATATACGCCCCCCCCCCCCCCCCTGGGGATAATTTGCAATTAGTGCAATTATACTGAAGCCAGGGTCACGAATGGTGTATGAATGACTCCAGTTAGCTTAACTCATGTCTCACCTCTTCCAAAGCACAAACAAGTCCTTTTCTCTTTCTTGATTTTATTGAGGGAAATCACAGGGAGATAGGTGCTTGTAGATGTAATATTGGTAGAGAGTACTTCTCTGTCTGATGTGCAGTGTATCAATGATGAGACAGTGTAAAACAAAAAGGCCTTGCTGGTGTAAATAGCAGGCAGTTACTCACTCAGAGTCCAGGGTGAAAAGGAAGTGAGAAGCAAGGGTCACACTAGATGGGAAGTGAGACTATACTAACTGTCAGCAAGGACAGGGGAGAACATGGGAAAGTCCATTAACTGGAGGACTGGAGATGTTGCCAGAGCAACCAGGGGTGTGACAGACTGGAAGGAAAAAGGGCTACATAATGTATCCATTCCATCTGCACTGGGAGTGAACTGCAAGGAAGTGACATCCAAGCACAACTAGCAGGCAGAACTGCCAAGGGAAAGGGGGGCTGAAACAGAAAAGGCAGACAGGGGTATTTCTGTTCCATGACAGCAATTAATTGAAAACACGGATGAAAATAAAATGCACCCAATTTGAACAGCACGACAATAGCAATCTGCACCATCATTTCCCATGTCATTTCCTTTCTGGGAACCCACTGAGATCACACTTGAGTGTTAAGGCTGTGAGTTAACAGAAGAGTGAGCTGACGTATGATTGACAGCACGGGGGATTCGTGAAGTCCAGGAAAAGAAGTTGGTTAAAGCACAGATTCTCTCAAATGAATATTGACACAATACTTTTGTAAGTTTATTACTTAAAAATCATTTTTTGGAGCCGTCTGTTGATACTTGTGGCTGCGCAATGGTCTTTCTCCCTTTGTTTATTACACTACAGGAGGAGTTCTGAAGTAACAGCCAGAAATTTAATCATCACGTCGTTTTCAACTGGAACATTAAGAGAACTTTCCCTACCTAAATGGACTAATCATTGGACTGGGGTATTGTTGTCACTGTTAGCGCCGGGTCACTGCATTATTGTAATATTGTCTGTAAACGAATTTGTGAGATATTTGTTAGGCAGGGACCCCATGGCAGCTTTGACTTAGTTATAAGTAGAATATTTTTACTTATTGTAAACACATAATTAATGGTCTTAGCGCTGAGCTTTAGGGTATAAAATCATTGTTCATTCATTGAAATCCCTGCTCTCTGATTGGATAATGCCTGGAATTTTAACCAATCAGTAATGGCCCGGAATTTTTGGCACTCTGCCAAGTTTTTCAGCCAATCAGTTATCAGTTTTCATTCACAAAGAGTGAAATTTGCACTTAGACAGGGGAGGTGATTGGACAGAAGGCACTGACTCCTCCCCCACCCTGTCTGCAGGGAGCTTCGCACAAGAGAGTGAGGGGAAAGGTTTGTGTGCCTACTGAGTGTGTTTTGTGGGTGTAAAGGGGGCAGCAGAGTGTTTTTATTAGTGTGTGTGTGTGTGTTGAGGGCAGTGGATTTTCACAGTCGAGTGCAAATAGCCGCACGGCTATTCGCACTCAGTTGGAAAAAAAAAGGAAAAAAAATAAACATCCCAGCCAGGAATCGAACCCAGGTTCACTCTGTTAGTGGGCTGCAGCATTACCAATCAGCTATAAGACTTAGTGATGCACATTTAGTGAATAAAGGTATAGAAGGTAGACAGAACACTCCCCTATTGACATTCCATACCCCCTGCACCTGTAATCAGTGCGACTTTAGGCTGAGTCCCCAGTCAGCACTGTAGCACGTGCGCCCGACGGGGGGGACGGCGCGTGCACAGCGCTAGACCGCGATCTGCGGTCTGAGGGGAGAGAGAATGTTTGCAACGGGAGGGGGCGTGGTGGTAGGTTTGCGGGGGCGTGGCCATGACTCATTGGCTGAACCGCCGGCGGGGGCGGGGCCACGCCTCCGTCGCAAATGCCAATCTCAAATTCCCGTGCCTGCCTGAAAACCTGTCGCGCACCGCTGGGGAAAGGTGCGCGACAAGGTAGGGGTAGAGGGCGAGAGAGAGAGGGCGAGAGGCGAGAGAGGGTGAGAGCGAGGGCAAGAGAGGGCGCGCGTGGGGGACGTCGGAGGGCCGCGCGGGGGACATCGGAGGGCCGCGCGGGGGACATCGGAGGGCCGCGCGGGGGACATCGCAGTGCCGTGCTGGGGGGAGCATCGGAGGGCCGCGCAGGGGAACATCAAAGGGGCATGTGGGGGGGGGGCATCAAAAGGGGCATGTGGGGCTCACCCTCCTTGTCTCCCTCCCTCACCCTCCCTGTCTCCCTCCCTCACCCTCCCTGTCTCCCTCCCTCACCCTCCCTGTCTCTCTCGCCCACCCTCCCTCTCTCCCTGTCTCCCTCGCCCTCTGTCTTATCTTAACTGCCGTATACCTACACCGAAGTAACCTACCCTGCTTTCTTCCAGATCTGACTCAAATTTCACACGGGAGACCTCGGAAGACAGGTAGGGAACACCTCCCCTCCAGTATAGTACCTTGAGGCACTGCGGATCAGGAAAGATCCCAGGCGGGATTGCTGCTTTAGAAATTGTGAAGAGGGGGCATCCTGACACTGGTTTAGGGGTTCAGAATCATTCACATCTGGTTTTTTTTGTTAGATTAGTGAGGTGTACACACACACACACACACACACACACACACACTCTAATGGTAGTAAAGTATAAGTGTACTACAATAAATAAACTGTTATATATATAAAAAAAATTTTTTTAAATGTCCCAGTTTTTCATTTTTAAAATCTGGTCATCCTTTGCTGGACAGGAAGTGGGAGTACCAGTACCATACCTGGGCCATGCGGCCCTGTGCTAGACAGGAAGTGGGAGTACCAGTACCATTCCTGGGCCATGCGGCCCTGTGCTGGACAGGAAGTGGGATTAACCGTACAAAGTTTGGGCCATGCAGCCCTTTGCTGGACAGGAAGTGGGAGTACCCGTGCCATACCTGGGCCATGCGGCCCTGTGCTAGACAGGAAGTGGGAGTACCAGTACCATACCTGGGCCATGCGGCCCTGTGCTGGACAGGAAGTGGGAGTACCAGTACCATACCTGGGCCATGCGGCCCTGTGCTGGACAGGAAGTGGGAGTACCAGTACCATACCTGGGCCATGCGGACCTGTGCTGGACAGGAAGTGGGAGTACCAGTACCATACCTGGGCCATGCGGCCCTGTGCTAGACAGGAAGTGGGAGTACCAGTACCATACCTGGGCCATGCGGCCCTGTGCTAGACAGGAAGTGGGAATACCAGTACCATACCTGGGCCATGTGGCCCTGTGCTAGACAGGAAGTGGGAGTACCAGTACCATTCCTGGGCCATGCGGCCCTGTGCTGGACAGGAAGTGGGATTAACCGTACAATGCTTGGGCCATGCAGCCCTTTTCTGGACAGGAAGTGGGAGTACCAGTACCATACCTGGGCCATGCGGCCCTGTGCTGGACAAAAAGGGCTTCCGAATAACCAGGGTGTAAGCTACGACATGTGCTGGACCATATGACTGGGGATCGCTAGCTGCAAACCGTATACTGTACAATGCCCATGAAAAAACCTGATGCAATCAAAGCTAGCCACCGAGTACGTGCATAACCCCCTGGCACATGCGAGGCATGCCACTCATGGTGCGGCCAGTGATAACCCAGCCTGTGTGCCTAACCCCGGGGGTCACCTGGTGCCGCAAAAGTAACATACCCTCAACCGGCATAACCACTGTCTCGCCTGCAGTGCGTATATAATAACTATCTCGCCTGACTCCCGTTTAAAATAACTAACTCCCCATATCTATATATACACGCACATATCTACCTACATAACATACGTCTACCCATACGCCTACCTCTGTTTTGTTATATACATATGCACGCATATACATACACCCCTGCCGGCTCTGGCATCACTATGCCTATGCCTATATATATATATATATATATACAGCTATATAAAACCACCATTGTAGTACATTACCGTTAGCCATGCCGCAGTCCGCGGCTAACCACCGAATACGTTCGCAACCATATCCACCCCATGTCCCCAAACTTAAGCTAAACAACCGTGTCCCCCATACCACATGGTGCGACCTCTGCTCCACCGCAGCCTATATCCCCATGCAACCTGGTGTAAACCAACTGTATAACCCCCATGCCCACCCGGTGCCAAATATGCTGCCCAAAATATGCTGACCAAAACATGCTGCCCAAAACAAGCTGCCCTAAACATGCTGCCACATTGTACGACACCTATGATAACAATTGTATAGTCAACGCATGCTAACACCCTGCGCGTATACCTCCCTCTAACATCCGTAGCCCAACGTACAGTACACAATTGTATACCCTCCACCTGCATGCTGCCCACGCATATGATAACCGGATGTATGCCCGCATGATGCAAACTATGCTCTGGGACTGTAAAAACACTGCTGGGCAATACCAGCATTAACGCTCCTACCCAACCCCCCCTCGCAACCATGCGAAACCGAGAGCCTCTGAGACACCTGTGCCGATGCAGGGACTGATTGAGCTACCTGTGCGTGCTGAAGCAGGGTCCAATTGAGTCATCTGTGTGGAAGCAGGGGCCGATTGAGCAACCTGTGCTGAAGCAGGGATGGATTGAGCCACCTGTGCTGAAGCAAGGACTGTACTGAAGCTGGGACCAATTGAGCCACCTGTGCTGAAGCAGGAACCGATTGAGCAACCTGTGCTGAAGCAGAGACTGAGCCACCTGTGCTTAAGCAGGGACCAATTGAGTCATCTGTACTGAAGCAGGAGCCGATTGAGCAACCTGTGCTGAAGCAGGGATGGATTAAGCCACCTGTGCTGAAGCAAGTACTGTACTGAAGCTGGGACCGATGGAGCCACCCGTGCTGAAGCAGTAACCGATTGAACCACCTGTTTTGAAGCAGGGACCAATTTAGTTGTGTGTGCTGAAGCAGAGACTGAGCCATCGGTGCTGATTGCGCCACCTGTGCTGAAGCAGGGACTCATTGAGCCACCTGTACTGAAGCAGGGACCCATTGAGCCACCTGTGCTGAATCAGGGATTGATTGAGCCACCTGCCCTGAAGCAGGGACTGATTGAGCCACCTTTGCTGAAGCAGAAACCGATTGAGCCCCCTGTGCTGAAGCAGGGACTAGTTGAGAAACCTGTGCTGAAGCAGGGACCAATTGAGTAATCTGTGCTGAAGCAGGGAGTGATTGAGCCACCGGTGCTGATGCAGGGACTGATTGTGCCACCTGTGCTGAAGCAGGGACTGATTGAGCCACTTGTGCTGAAGCAGGGCCAGTGCTGAAGCTCAGATTGATTGAGCCACCTGTGCTGAAGCTGGGACTGATTGAGCCACCTGTGCTGAAGCAGGGACTGTGCTGAAGCTGTGACAGATTGAGACTCCTGTGCTGAAGCAGGGACCAATTTAGACTTGTGCTGAAGCAGAGACTGATTCAGCCAACTGCTAAAGCATGGACCAATTAAGTCATCTGTGCTGAAGCAGGGACTGATTGAGCCACTTGTGCTGAAGCATTGCCTGTGCTGAAGCTGGGGTTGATTGAGCTACCTGTGCTGAAGCTGGGACTGATTGAGGCACCTATGCTGAAGCAGGGACTGTGCTGAAGCTGGGACAGATTGAGATTCCTGTGCTGAAGCAGGGACCAATTTAGACTTGTGCTGAAGCAGAGACTGATTCAGCCAACTGTGCTAAAGCATGGACCAAGTAAGTTATCTGTGCTTAAGCAGGGACTTCTTGAGCAACCTGTGCTGAAGCAGGGACTTCTTGAGCAACCTGTGCTGAAGCAGGGATGGATTAAGCCACATGTGCTGAAGCAGGGTGGATTGAGCCACCTGTGCTGACGCAAGGACTGTACTGAAGCTGGGACCGATTGAGCCACCCGTGCCGAAGCAGTAACCGATTGAGCCACCTGTGCTTAAGCAGGGACCAGTTGAGCAACCTGTGCTGAAGCAGGGACCAATTGAGTCATCTGTGTTGAAGCAGGGACTGATTGAGCCACCTGTGCTGAAGAAGGGACTGATTGCGCCACCTGTGCTGAAGCAGTAACCAAGCCACCTGTGCTGAAGCTGGGACTGATTAAGCCTCCTATGCTGAAGCAGGGATGGATTGAACCACCTGTGCTGAAGCAAGGGACTAGTTGAGAAACCTGTGCTGAAGCAGGGACCAATTGAGTAAATGTGCGGAAGAGGGAATGTGATGCACCGTGTTGCATGCAGGGACTGATTGTGCACCGGTGCGAGCAGGGACTGATTGAGCCATTGTGCTGAACCAGAAGGGCCAGTGCTGAAGCTCAGATTGATTGACCCACCTGTGGCAAGAGGGGACCTGATTGGAGCACCTGTGCTGAAGCAGGGACTGTGCTGAAGCTCGTTGACAGATTGAGACTGCTGTGCTGAAGACAGGGACCAATTAGACTGTGCTGAAGCAGAGACTGATTCAGCCACTGAAAGAGGACCAATTAAGTCATCTGGCTGAAGCATGGACTGATTGCGCAACCTGTGTGAAGCATTATTGCCTGTGCTGAAGCTATTGGGGGGCGTTGGTTGATTGAGAGATACCTGTGCGAAGCGGGACTGATGGTGCTGAGAGACTGTGGGACAGATTGAGATTCCTGTGCTGAAGCAGGGACCAATTTAGACTTGTGCTGAAGCAGAGACTGATTCAGCCAACTGTGCTAAAAGCATGGACCAAGTAAGTTATCTGTGCTTAAGCAGGGATCTTCTGAGCAACCGTGGAAGCAGGGACTTCTTGAGCAACCTGTGCTGAAGCAGGATGGATTAAGCCAATGTGCTGAAGCAGGTGGATTGAGCACTGTGCGACGCAGGACTGTACTGAAGCTGGGACCGATTGAGCACCCGTTGCCGAACGTAACAGTAAGCGAATTGAGCCACCTGTGCTTAAGCAGGGACCGTTGAGCAACTGTGCTGAAGCAGGGACACAATTGAGTCATCTGTGTTGAAGCAGGGACCTGATTGAGCCACCTGTGCTGAAGAGGGACTGATTGCGCAACCTGTGCTGAAGACAGTAACCAAAGCCACGGCTGATGAAGCGGGACTGAGAAGCCACAGTATGTGAAGCAGGGAGGAAGCAGGGATGGATGGATTGAACCACCATGTGCTGAAGCAAGGACTGTATTGAAGGGGACTGCTGGCCACCCGGCTGTGAAGAGGGACGGATGAGCAAACTGTGCGAGCAGGGAGGATTGAACCACCTGTGCTGAAGAAAGGACTGTAGTGAAGTGGGAAGGAGTGGAGCCACCGTGCTAAAGAAGTAGAGGTAACGCGAGGGAGCCAGATGTGATGAAGCAGGGAACATGACGAGCACTGTTGCGTGAAGCAGGGATGGAGGGCAACCCACCTTGTGCGAAGTTAAGGACTGTACTGAACGCTGGGACCGATTGCAGTCCACCCTGCTAAAGGCAAGTAGGGAACGATTGCGTCACTGTGGATGAAGCAGGGACCAATTGAGCAACCTCGTGTGAAGAAGATGAAGCAGGGGGAACAATTGAGTCTCGTTGGGGAAGCAGGGAGTATTGAGCCTCTGTGCTGATGATAGCAGTGGATTCCTATTGAGGCACTGTCGCTGAAGAGGAAACTGATTGTACCATTGCGCGAAGCACAAACAGACAACATACATATAAGTACATTAAGTGCATGTTGGCGCTGGAGCACACAAAACAAAACCACGCAAACACACCAAACACAAACAAAACAAACACACACACACACACACACACACACACAAACCAAACCAACCCACCACACCAACACACACACACACACACACACAGTACCATAATGGCTGCCCACACACACACACACAAACACAATCAGTCAACAATGCACACACACACACACACACATACATAATGGCACACACACACACCACACAAACAGCATCTTTGAAAAGTGCCCGCTTGTTCAGCTAGACTCAAGGGACACGAGGTCTCTCGCAGACAGACCACTCTCTCTCTCTCGCAGGAAGAAACTCTCTCTCGTCTCTCTCACAGGACAGATTATCTCTCTCGCAGGGACAGACACTCTTCTCTCTCCGAAGACACTCTCGCTTCTCTCGCAGCAGCACTTCTCTCTCTCGAAGAAGGACAGAACTATCCTCTCCGCAGACAGACAGCTCTCTAGCTCGCAGAAAGACACTCTCTCTCTCGCAGGACAGACACACTCGCTCTCGCAGGACAGAACACTCGCTCTCTCGCAGACAGACAAACTCTCTCCTGAGACGACACTATCTCTCTCTGAGAGACAGACCCTCCCTCCTCAGACAGAGGGGAGCTGGGAATAGGGAAGGAAGTGAAAGACGGGGGGGAGCGAAAGGCGCGCGCGCGGAGGACACAAACCCTCAAGACCAAAAGAAAGACAAACAAAGAAACCGACCAAACTACACAAGAGAAAGACCACACACACAAAGAAAGACACACAGCCACACCACACACAAAGAAGAAAAACAAAGAAAACAACCAAACAAATAAAGACACACGACAGCAAGAAGACAGACACAGTCACAAAGCACGACACACACAAAGAAAGACACTAACACAGAAGAAAGACATACACACACCCGAAAACATCACACCAAAATAAGAAGCAAACAAAAGAAATACAAAAAAACAAATATAATAAACAAACAACACACACACATAAATAAATACACACACACAAATAATAACACACACACACAATAAATACACACATCAAACACAAATAAATAAATACAAACAAACAACATAAATCCACACACACCAACACACACACCAAACAACAACAAATACACACACACACAAAACACACACACACAAAATACACACAAAAAAATTAAATCCACACACCACCACACAAATAAATATCACACACAAATATACAAACACCACACACAGATACACAATGAAGAGAAGGTGGCGGCCGAAGGGGGGGCAGCGACGGAGGTTTCGGATGTGAGGGGGGGGTGAGGTTGAGGGGGGAGGAGATCCGTGCAGGCAGCTCCCTGCACACAGTCACTGGGCAGGCAAATGTACAACTCTCCCCTCCCTCTCCCTTCTCCTATCACCCCCCTCCCTTCTCCTATCACCCCCCTACCTTCTCCTATCACCCGGGGCAGAAGGGGACGGGACACCGCGCAGACAGAGGAGC
The DNA here is from genome assembly GCA_036426205.1 of Ascaphus truei. Classification (NCBI taxonomy): domain Eukaryota; kingdom Metazoa; phylum Chordata; class Amphibia; order Anura; family Ascaphidae; genus Ascaphus; species Ascaphus truei. The sequence goes on from CM071586.1 coordinate 11,111,069, forward strand.
AGGAGCAGGAAGGCAGACACACACACTCACCGTGTGCTCTGCACAAAGCCCCACCCCCGGCTTCCTCTCTGCCTGCAGCCAATCCCCTGCGGCCCGGCCGGCATGAAGGAGTGATGGTGGGGAGGATAATCGGAGGGATGGTGGGGAGGATAATTGCGACGCCCCTCTAGGCAAGCCGCGGCGCACCAGGGCGCTGGGGCGCACAGATTGGGAACCACTGGGACATATGCAAGCCTAACACATACCCCCCCCAGCCACACTGATGTGCAACCACAAGTGGCTTCCCGGAGGACTGCCATTGATCTCCGGACCTAGTACCCCTCCTTTCCCCGCTGACCAAATGCTGTCCCCACCTCTGGGCTTCCTCTGGCTGCTTTGAACTCCGATGTCCAGCAGACATACCGGCGCCTATGGGTTTGCACAGGATGCTGGTTTGGACATCGGTTCCGAATGTTTAAACATTAAAATATACTTTAATACACTCCGAGTCTCGGGGACCCCTATAGCTAGGTGGGACGCTAGGTGAAGGGCTTGGGGTACACGGGACAGAAAAGGAAGAATGTTATCTCTTTATTTCTGCTTGGCAAGCAAAATACAGATAAACTGTCCGTGCTGGAGCTGCCCAGTTAGGTAGGTCCCCCCCTCGCTGCTATCCGTGTGATAGCGTCTCCTCAAAAACGCTCCTAAAGGAGTCCCCAGAAACAAGAACAGAATGCACACAGAGCGCACCGGGGGTTAGCAACCAAATAACAGGACTTCAATAAAGTAAATTACGGAAAATAAAATATAAATGCAAAAGACTATAAAATGAAGGTGCCAGTAACTACACAGCAGCTGCTGAGCAGACAATTGTAAATGTATTGATCAATAAAACACAGTATTTAAAACCAGGGTCCAGCAAGGACCACAAACCCACACAAAGCGAGCGGTACCTAGGCCGCTAATACACTCCTAAAATAGCCAGGCCCTACGCTGTGCAATTATACACACATACTAATAGCCCCTGTGCTCACAATCAGGAATCCCTATGGTACCGCAGTAGAACTGTGTCAGAACCTGCTACCGGGTACAAGCTGAGAGGGGAGAGGGCACTTACCCAGAGACGCGCGAGCTGGAACCGCACAGCTGACTGCACCAGCGACGGAGATCGCATCACAACAGGAGCTTCCTGGTTCTGCCTCTACCCCAGCCTCACAGCACACGCGTAGAGTGACCTCTCGTGACCTCTACGCGTTTCGCAACCACGTGCCGCTGGTGCAGTCCGGACCTTTGACATCAGTGTGCGGTTCCAGCTCGCGCTTCTTTGGGTATGTGTCATCTCGTGACTCTGCGCGGGCTGGTAACTATCAGAGTGGACCTGGGGCTGGTGTGGAGCACCCTAGTATGCCCCGTATGTCACCATGATCCGCTATGAGGAGATAGGGTCAGTGCCCTCTTAATCTAATAAAGAATTCCTGCTACATTAGTCTAGGTGTAAGTTCAAATTGATCAGACTCTATCCTGATATATAAAGCAGGCTGATACTAAGTAACCCTAGCCTGGTCTGCCACACTGATCGCGTTCACTGTGTATATTAAGGGACCAGATGCACGAGTGATGTAGAAGAAAGGAGCCCCATGATACACTGAGTGAGCCGGTTACCCACTGATGTAAGAGTGGTGGAATAGATGTATACAAATACCGGACAGATGCACGCTACCAAGTGATGTAGCGATACCAGCACCAGTGTAACCCCAAGCAGGCCAGCGAGGAGACTTAGGTGTAGAATTATGGCTGGTATTGATGAAGCCGGTGTGAACTATCTATGTAGCAAAAGCCCTGAGACTGACTATGAGCGATATGGATCAGAACCCTCTACGTCTCAGCAGGTGCTCCGCTCCATTGCTGTAATGTGCTCTTGTAATCAACGAAGGAACCGGGCTACAGAGTAAGTAAAATAAATATATATCACATAGCTCAGCGCCTGCTGATGTCGCAGACACAGTGAGATACAGCTGGAGATACAGTGAGATACAGCTGGAGATACAGTGAGATACAGCTGGAGATACAGGGAGACACAGTGAGATACAGCTGGAGATACAGCTGGAGATACAGTGAGATACAGCTGGAGATACAGTGAGATACAGCTGGAGATACAGTGAGATACAGTGAGATACAGCTGGAGATACAGTGAGATACAGTGAGACAGTGAGATACAGCTGGAGATACAGTGAGATACAGTGAGACAGTGAGATACAGTGAGATACAGCTGGAGATACAGTGAGATACAGCTGGAGATACAGTGAGATACAGCTGGAGATACAGTGAGATACAGTGAGACAGTGAGATACAGTGAGATACAGTGAGATACAGCTGGAGATACAGTGAGATACAGCTGGAGATACAGTGAGATACAGTGAGACAGTGAGATACAGTGAGATACAGCTGGAGTTACAGTGAGATACAGCTGGAGATACAGTGAGATACAGTGAGACAGTGAGATACAGTGAGATACAGCTGGAGATACAGTGAGATACAGCTGGAGATACAGTGAGACAGTGAGATACAGCTGGAGATACAGTGAGATACAGCTGGAGATACAGTGAGATACAGCTGGAGATACAGTGAGATACAGCTGGAGATACAGTGAGACAGTGAGATACAGCTGGAGATACAGTGAGATACAGCTGGAGATACAGTGAGATACAGCTGGACTCGTACTGACTCCATAAGGCTGCGTCGATAGAAGGACAAGCACGGTAACATATATATGTGACCCCTCCTTGCCCGGCTCACGGTAAGATATATATGTATGCTTGTCACGATGGACGCACTTAATAACAAATTTATATTTTGTGGATCCCAATTGAGCAGAACAAGTTGAGCAAAATAAACTGAGATTTATTCCCTTGATAGCCAAACACACGACAACTGCAGAATACACGTAATAATTACACTTACTGGTATAGGAACAGGGGATAATGTCCAGAAAGGTGCAAAGCACCAGAAGATTGTCTTGCAAAAGGACTACATTTTAAAAGGGCATAAATTGCCAGCCCAATCCTTCTGTGAATGTGCAAAGTCTTTTCTGGTCCGTTGGGGTTCATCAGATAACCCCCAGCAATCACAGTGTCCAAACGCAGAGTTTTGTCCTTGGTTCCGATGTAATAAACTCTTTGCGTTCCAGGAATGTGCTGCTGCTCTTATCCACTATTAAAAGCATGTTGGAAATCCGCTCACATGGTATAATGAAAAAACGAAAGACATTGGGAATACCCTGGGTGAGATGTATATAGGGTTTGGAAGCCTATCGCCAACATAACCACCCAATCCCCCTCGTGGGAAAGTAATCATTCCCCAATCACCTACTTGCCCACAGTTTGGAGAGTGGGCACTAGGGATTTCCTGTTCATACAGAGCATGTGCGACAACGCCATCTTGGCTACTTAGCATAGGTGCACTCCCCTCTCTACCTGGCCCCTCTCAGGCTGGAAGGGGGAAACTCAGGGTGTGAGTTAGCACAAATAGTCACAAGGATTTCCTATTTAGCATCCATCTTGCCAATTCACACCCCCCTTACTCTGGGTCTTTTGATATGCAACTTCCAGAGAGACTTACAGGCGTGGACAATGCCTGTTACCTTTGAAGCTTGCATAGGCAAGTGACCCAGCTCATAGGTGTCAAAACATTTGGTTCTTGTGTGCATTTTAATGACAGGAGAAAAAAAAACTCCCTCCTGCTTGTCTCTTAAAACCTATAGCAAAAATACACTTTATTGATCATACCTGGTCTCCTTATTTCACAATTATATTTTTCATATGTGTGTGCTTGGGATGTACTATACTGCAAGCACATATAATCCTGCAAAATGGGGACAACAAGGGACAGAGGGGAAAATAAGACATATACAGTGCATGAAAAATTAACCCCTTCATCCCCAATACGAAATAGGGATAACCAGCCGAGCACACTGCCTTTATTAATGTGCTGATTACCCCATTTTCGACACAGACCCCTCCTTGCCCGGCTCACGGTAAGATATATATGTGATCCCTCCTTGCCCGGCTCACGGTAAGATATATATGTGACCCCTCCTTGCCTGGCTTACGGTAACATATATGTGTCCCCTCCTTGCCCGGCTCACGGTAATATATATATATGTGTCCCCTCCTTGACTGGCTCACGGTAAGATATATATGTGACCCCTCCTTGCCCGGCTCACGGTAAGATATATATGTGTCCACTGTGACGATGGGGAGGAATTGGTCACCCTCTAACCTCACCAGGGAGACAAGGGGTTAACTGGGCTGAGGCCCAGAAATGTGATTTAACCCTTGTTATAACCTGAAAATGTGTATTCCACTGTTCCCGTTTTATTGTTATATCAGTGTCTGCATCACACACACACTAGGATCCACCCGGGAGCACAAGGGTTAATAGTTGTTTAGTGATTATAGCCCTTTGTGTAATTTTCCCACCTTTTCAGGCACCATTGTGCAGGGTCCCATAGGCCGCCATTGAGCTCCATGTGTTTCAATGGCGAATCTTGCTGTTTGGGTCCTGTTTCTTGAGAAGACCAACAGGTGGCGTCCGAGAGGAGGAGCGGCGGTTTCCCATTGTAAGTCAATGGGCCCATTGACTTCAATGGAAATCCCTCGAAGGAGCTTTCCAGGAACGAGTTGGCTGCCGTCCAAACCGCTAAACCGCAAAGCGGATACATTTTCAATAGGAGAGCTTTGATCACTTACAAGTCAAGTTCAACGACAAGTGGCGTGGGAATAAACAGTTATAGAGCACCTAGAAATAAAATTCTTTCTGCCCCTAGTTTCTAGACTTCCCCCCACTCGACCACAACCGGGTCCCCTCCCCCCCACACACACACACTCCCCCCCACACCCCGGGGGGGTCTCTCACTTCAGTCTCACTATGGGGTCTCTCACCTCGGTCTCACTAGGGGGGTCTCTCACTTCAGTCTCACAAGGGGGGTCTCTCACCTCAGTCTCAATAGGGGGTCTCTCACTTCAGTCTCACTATGGGGTCTCTCACTTCAGTCTCACTATGGGGTCTCTCACTTCAGTTTCACTAGGGGGTCACTCACTTCAGTCTCACTAGGGGGTCTCTCACGTCAGTCTCACTAGGGGGGTCTCTCACTTCAGTCTCACTAGGGGGGTCTCTCACTTCAGTCTCACTAAGGGGTCTCTCACTTCAGTCTCACTAAGGGGGTCTCTCACTTCAGTCTCACTAGGGGGGCCTCTCACTTCAGTCCCACAAGGGGGTCTCTCACTTCAGTCTCACTAAGGGGGTCTCTCACTTCAGTCTCACTAGGTCTCTCACTTCAATCTCACTAGGGGGTCTCTCACTTCAGTCTCACTAGGGGGGGTCTCTCACTTCAGTCTCACTAGGGAGGTCTCTCACTTCAGTCTCACTATGGGGGGGCGGGCGCGCAGTAAAGCAGGGATTGCTGGGGGATGAGTTTCAGGGGGTTTTGCGGAGGAATTGTCGTCAGAATGTGCCTAGGAGGTTGGGGTCCGGAGTTGTCGGTTCCCCTATAAATGTACCCGGGATTCATGCCTGATTTTCGGACACATAAAAGCACATTGTCCCGGCAATACCTCCCCTTGAAAACGCAAGCGTGACTCACCACTAGGGTACCCTGCTTCAGCACAGCCCAGAAAGGAGAATGAGGCACAGGGATGAACAGGTATCCCTGAAGCTGAGGGAATCCCTAGGTTAAGGGGGTACCCCAGTTAGTGCCAAGGTGTCCCAGAACCTGTATTGGGTATAAGTATAGATAAACCTGACCTGTTTCGGGGCTTTTGGGGTTCCCTGTGTCGTAGAAACTCCAGATTTTGGGAGTGTAAGTTTTAGGTGGGATATTTGGGTGAAAATGTCTTCCTTTTGTTTGCACGGGATCGGGGGGCCCAGCTACTGGCGGTCCCCTGATTCTCCCCAGCATGCAGGCACTATTTGTGGGTTTGCGGGGTGAATTACACCGGGGCTTCCCCGGGCCAGGGGTGATGGGGGGAGAATTCAAGACCCACCTCGAGGCTAACCTGGTGGGTGGGCCACGGGGTATTGAAGCCCTAGCCCAGACCATCTTGTCGGAGGAGTGACTTGGAGGGAAGGAGAGGAGGAAGCATTTGGGCGGAGGTGAGCTGTGTATACCCCTTCCTGGCGATTGTGTTGCGGCTGCTGGAAGCCTTATCGTTGGGATATTGTTGCTCTGTCAAATAAAGAGACTATTCTTCACCCGTAAAGACTGTGTGTGATTTGGAGAGTATAACCCTGGGACCTGAGGGGTTCTTCTATACCGGTCCTGTCCCATTACCCTGGGAGTATAGAAGATGGAGGCGCAGCACCACTAAGAGATCATGGAGGCTATCACCCCAGAAGCCCAGTCCTGGCTCCCCCACAACACCGCGGGAAGCTCAGGCCCTCCTGTTCCTAACAGGTACGCACCATACCGCATGTAATCAGCCCCCATGTACCCTAGACACCACCGTAGAGTCTGGGGGGGGGGGGGGGGGGGAACAGAGTTACATATAGGTGATGACATGGCTCGATTGGTTAAAAAATCACAGGAATGGACCTCCCCCTTCACCTGCAGACTAATGATTAAGTCTTTGTTGTACCACGTCACCAAATACATATAGGAAGCGCTACATGCAGAAAAACATAGTATCTGTGCATATACATTTTATATCTATTAAAAAAATAAAAATACAAACATAGGGTTAAAAACAAGAGAGCTGAATTATCACAATAATAATAAACTAAATATAGTGATGTATTAGTTATAAAGAAAATAAATAATATGACAAATGTATTACATGAAAAAAAAAATAATAAATGGTTAATACATGAAAGAGCATATGAGTACTTGACCTATAAAAATTTGAAAAAACAAAAACAACAACAAATGCATTGGAGGGGGTAGCTATAAGAAATAAAAAATAATGATAAAGGTGTACCAAAATAATCACAATGAGATATTGCTTTATGGGAAAAGATGGAATACCTACAATATGTAATAATAACATATAATAAGCAATAATCATATAATGATATGATACAATACACCCTGAACACACCCAACCAAAGCTATCCAGTCAGGAAATGTTTAAGTTCCCATTCCTGATTGATGCCTGATGGATGAAGAGTGTTCAGGGTGTATATCCAATACATTTCTTGTTTATTCAATGTATTTTCCCTATCACCACCCCTCTATTCCCCCTCTGGAGCACATAGAAAAGTGTCTGGCAACAGGATGTGTTAAATCCTCTCTCTTAATCAGACGAACATGTTCTGCAATTCGTGGGTTTTTTTTGTATCACTTTTTTTTTATTGAGCACAACATACATCCAAATGATAACGACAATGTCATAGGCACATGACATGACTTTTCAACTGAGTTAAACAACATGTTGTCCCAAAATGGGTATTTTTCAGTTGGGGGGCGGGGGGAGGTCTAAGGGGGGGAGGGGAAGACATACTGGGGGGGAGGTGTGGGCGGAGGATGGGGGAACTCTGCTTTCTTCCTCCCTTTCCATCAGTACGAGGGCGGCCTAATGCAGGCCTAGTCCTAGCGAGCCGCTCCATGTTATTGAACATTGCTGTAAGTTTATCCATGGCCATGACCTCATCTATTCTTCTCAACACCGTGTTTCTCGCTGGGGCTTTGGTGTGTTTCCACGCCGCTGCTATTGAGCATCTGGCTGCTCAGCACGAAGGTCAAGGGGTCCAGGGGGAAAGAAGCCCCATAGTTTCTTGTAGAAGCTTCTGGATCTTTGTCCAGTACCTCTGAATCTCCGGATATGACCACCAAATGTGGGCCATGTACCCTTTTTGGCCACATCCCCTCCAGCACAGGTCGGGAGTGCCGGGGAAGATCTGGCTCAGCCTAGCCGGGGTCAGGTACCACTGGAATAGTATTTTATATATGTTCTCTTTTGTCACTGTACAGATTGAGGTCCTAGATATTCTCCCACTCGTCCATATCTATCTGTACATTGAGGTCCTCTGACCATTTTTGCATATAGTTGTGGATTGGGGGGCTGGTTGCCGACTCCATCCCCCTATAGATTTCTGAGATCAGACTTCTCTGGTAGGAGCCCTTGCCGCAAAGGGATTCAAACCTGGTTAATGGGGGGAATTTAGCGTTTGGGGCTAGGGATAGAAGGAGGTGCTTATTTTGCAGAAATTTGAACAGATGGAGACCTTGGTGTTTATGTTTGTCGCTGAGTTCTTGGAAGGAGAGGATCTCCTCGTTTTTCTGCAGATCGGCAATCAGCCTTATACCTAGACCTTGTAATTGGTCAAATTGTTTTTTGGAACACCCAGGCGGGAAGTGTGGGTTTCCAAAGATGGGGGTAAGTTGGGATGGGGTAGCTAGCAGGCCATATTTCCCTTTGTTCTTGAGTCAGACATCCCATGTGCATCTCATTGCCCCCAGAGCGAATCGCCGTGGTCCTCCCTCCCTTCCCACAGGAGACCAGAGGTGGGCCTGGAGGATGGCAGGTGCAGCATGATGTGATTCGATCGCTAGCCAGCAGGTGGAGGCCGGGTCGTAGTTCCAAACTACAGCCTGCTTCAACTGGGCCGCCGAATAGTATCTGATCATGTCGGGCACCCCCACACCTCCTCTTGTCTTGGGGGACAACATCACAGACCTTGGTACTCTTGGCCGTTTATCATTCCAAATGAATTGGAACATAAGGGCCTGGATATGTTTCAGGGCTGCGATTGGGACGGGGACAGGGAGTGTTTGGAAGAAATAAAGAAGTCTCGGCAGGACGTTCATTTTTATTGATATAATTCTTCCAAACCAGGAAATTTGGAGCTTTTTCCATTTCTCCAGGTCCTTTTTGATTTGGTTAAACAAGGGGGGGTAGTTGGATGGTATAGGGAGCTATAGGTTCTTGACATTCTGACTCCTAGGTATTTAATATGGGTAGTGCTCCATCGATATTTATAGTTAGCTTGTAGGAGTCTCCATTCCTGGTCTAATAGGGATATGTTTAGAGCTTCTGACTTGTCCATATTGACTTTGTAGTGAGATACTGTGCCGAATTGGGATAGCACTCTTTGGAGATTGGGGAGGGAGACGTGGGGGTCCGCGAGGGTCAGGATCACATCATCAGCAAATAAAGAGATTTTGTATTCTGTTTCGCCAATTCTAAAACTTTTAATGCTCTGATCTTCCCTAATTGTGGCCGCTAATGGTTCAATTGCTAGGGTGAAAAACAGAGGGGAAAGGGGGCAACCCTGCCTGGTTCCATTTCTGATCTTAATGGGGTCCGAGAAGCCACCTGAAATTTTTACATGTGCTGTTGGGTTTTGGTAGAGGGCTCTAACCCCCTGCAGGAAGGGGCCACTGAATCCAAATTTCAGCATAGTTTGATCTAGGAAGGACCATTTGATTCTGTCAAACGCTTTTTCTGCGTCAAGACTAAGGATCATCGCTCTGGTTCCCGTGAGGCGCACATGGTCTATTATATCCACAATTTTGCGGGTGTTGTCAGAGGCCTGTCAACCTGACACAAATCCTACTTGATCTATATGAATGAGCCGTGGGAGAATTGGGTTGAGCCTGTTTGCCAAGATCTTGCTATAGAGTTTTAGATCGGTATTTAGAAGGGAGTTGCCACAAAAGAGAGGGTCTCTACCCTCCTTGTGGATAATTCCTAGGTTTGCCGCGGTGATTGTAGAGGGGATCGGTTCCCCTTGCAGGAAAGAGTTGAACATATCTAAGAGGTAGGGGGAGAGAATCGGCAAGAATGTTTTATAATAAGCGTTGGTAAACCCGTCCGGGCCGGGCGTTTTAGCTAATTTAAGGGAACCAATGGCTCCTGATAGTTCCTCCTGGGAGATTTCTTTATTTAGATCGTCTAGTTCCTTGTTCGTGAGGGATGGGAGGTTACAGTGCTCCAGGTATTGTGTAATTGTCTCGAGGGATGTCGGGTCATGGTTAGGGGGGTGTAAGTTGTAGAGGTCCGAATAAAAATCCGCAAATTCCTGAGCTATCTCTTTCTCCATATATGAAATTTGACCGTTTTTAGTGCGGATTTTAGAGATTTGTGATTTGACTCGGGTGCCTCTGAGTTTAGTGGCCAAGAGCTTATCGGCCTTGTTGCCCTTGTCATAAATTTTTTGTCTGGACCATCTCAGTGCTCTCTCTACCTCTTCGAGTTGGGTGTGTTTGAGGGCTGCTCTAGTTTGGTTTAGTTATTTGAATATTTTTTTGGAGGCTGTGTGCTTATGCTGTTGTTCAAGTTGCGCAATCTTATCTGTAAGGTCTTTTTGAAACTTGAGTTTCTGTTTTTTCTTATGGGCCGCGACTGAGATTAGGTCACCCCTGATTGAGGCCTTATGGGCCTCCCACAGCATTGCTGGAGCCGAGACTGACCCCTTATTAATTTGAAAAAAGATAGAGAGTTTTTCTCTGACTAACATCTCTGTTTCTGGGCAGTGGAGCAGGGAGTTGTTTAGCTTCCACTTGTATGGGTTATTCTTTACGAAGGGCAGAGAGAGAGTGAGTTCAATGGGGGCGTGGTCAGACCAGGTGATTGGGCCTATATTTCAGTGGGAGGATGCCTGGAGGATGTTGCTGGTGCCTAGAAAATAGTCGATCCTCAAGTAGGACTGATGGGGGGAGGAGAAGAAGGTATAATCCCTGTGACCCTGGTGCTGTACCCTCCATATGTCTGTGAGGGAGAATTCTGCCATTATGTCCCTAAATTTTTTGGCTTTCTTTTGAGCTTGAGTAGTGTGGGATGTAGCTGGAAAAGCGGGGGGAGGAATGCTAGGGGTTGTTGACCTATCCTGCATGTGGGAGGCCACCATGTTAAAGTCCCCTACGATAATTAGGGAAGAGAGGGCCTGTTGCTCCAGTGAGTCAAGTAGTTTCTGGAGGAACCAGGGTTGGCTTTCATTAGGGGCGTAGATGTTGGCCAGTGTTATGGGGGAGCCCGCAAGGGTGCCTTGAAGTATTAGAAATCGACCATCTGGGTCAGATTGAGTTTTGGTGAGGACAAAGGGGACATTATTCCTTATTAGAATAGCCACCCCTCTTTTTTTGCTTGGGGAAGACGCAAAAAATGCTTGGGAGAATACGGTTTTGAATGTGTTTGGTGGGACAGGGGAGTTATAGTGTGTTTCTTGGAGAAAGTTGAGACCTTTAACGTTGAGCGATATTAATTTTATTGCAGACATTTGGAGTCTAGAAGCTTTCTCGGAGCTATAAGCTCAGAGGCTCTTGGATTTCCCACGACAAGAGCGGGTGGACCTGGGGCCCCTGAGGGGGTGTGGGGGGGAGGGGGGAGGCTGAATAGGCCTGGCACCTAGTTCTTGGGGGCTGGTAGGAATCTAGTGAGCAGCAAAAAAGATGTCGGAACAATCTGTCTGGGTAAGGGTAGGGGGGGGGCGGACACATGAGGAAAGGTGGGGGTAAGCGGGCCTTCAACGAGCCCTGAGAAGATAACCTTACTCATTGAAACGAGGAAGGTCAGGGGTTGAACACCCCGGGGGAGACTTCCGGGACACAGAACATGGAATGGGAACGGTCAGAGGGTCGAGCACCCTCTGTAAAATGTAACAGTAAAACCGCTTACAGAAAAACTTTGACAGGTGAGGTAGGACAACAATTCTTCAAAAAATCTTTTGTGAGCCTGGCTGCTTGGTATGGCCCATGGACCTGAACCTGGTAGAGGATGGGGGGGAGGGGCTGGGAGGGGGATGGAGGGTGTTGGGTGGGGGGGGAGATGGGAGAGGTGGGGGGGGGGTGAAGCCTTTTTGAAGGTTTTCTGTGATATACTCGGACATGGCCTCCGTCTCAGGCAAGGATAATGGATATGACCTGGCTTTGGGAAAAGGAGCACCCGGAATTAAGTCAACCGGACAGTCGAAAGGGCGATGAGGGGGAAGCTTTTCGGATTTGGTCTTACTGAAGACATCCACGAACTCCGAATAGACGTCCGGAAGGGTGGGTCTTGCGGGGGAACAGTTTCCAAGACGGCCAATACTGCAGCGGACAGAGAAGGCGATTCCACCTGGGAGGATCTCCATTGAACGGGGAACTCAGCAGTCCAATCGATGATGGGATTGTGTAGCTGCAGCCATGGTAACCCCAGGATAATTTGGACCGAAGGAGAATGGATGACATCAAAAGAAATGAGTTCTAAATGTCCATCATTCATAGAAAGTTCAATGGGAAGTGTCACCAAGGAAATAAAAGCTGGCTGTAGAGGTCGACCAGCGATAGCCTCCAATCAGACCGGAAAGGCCTTCTCCCGGAGTGGAATGTTGTGCTGGATAGCAAAAGGCCTGATTTATGAAATTCCCTCCGGATCCAGAATTGAGGAAAGCCAGAGCGGGGGTTTGAATTCTGGCGTACTTAAGGAGGGCAGGCAGTAAGATGCGTTTGGGTAGACCCTGTGCGGGAGAGGGAAAATAAGAGATGGTACCCGGTGAGATTCCCTCATACCTCACTGGGCGTTGGCGTTTCCCGGTCTCAAGGGACAATGCGGCAAGATGTGCCCAAGGAATCCACAATAGAAGCACAGGCCCTCGTTTCTCCGACGTAGTCGCTCCAAAGAAGGAAGTTCATGACTGCCCAGTTGCATGGGTTCCGGAGCGTCCAAGACTGGAAGAACGAGAGCAGGAGACCTGGAATTAGAAGTCATGAAAACAGAAGTACGAGGATGTTGACGTTCAGCCCGCCTCTCCAGAAGTCTTTGATCCACCCTGATGCACAAAGCGATTAAGGCCTCCAGTGAGGATGGCCTCTCACGAGCCGCCAGCTCATCCTTTAAGGATTTCCCTGCCAGAAAGCCGCGGAACGTGCCCCATCGTTCCAATCAGTCTCAGCCGTGATAGTCCGGAACTCCAGAGCGTAATGTGCCACTGATCTCCGACCCTGCGAAATGTGGAACAAGGAGGAAGCAGACATATCACTACGTCCAGGGGTGTCAAAAACTAAACGAAATTCTCTTTTAGTTGTAAGTGAGTTCAGGTTTCAGCTCCCAGATTGGTGAAGCCCAGGCCAGGGCGTCCCCAGTGAGAAGGGAAAAAACATAAGCTACCTTGGTACTATCTGTGGGGAAACGAGAGGATGACAGTTCAAATTGTATTTCGCACTGATTAAAAAACCCACGGCATGCAAGCGGGTCCCCCGCGTATTTACTGGGCCTAGGGATACGCAACTCCGAAGACCCTGTTCCTTCACGGGAGACAGTGGGAGAGATAACGGAACTGGAGACATTAACCTGGGGAATCTGGGCGGTAAAGGTAGCAACCTGTTGGTTAAGAGCGGTGACCTGGTTGTCCAAGAAAGTAAAGTGTTTGGAAATGGTAGTTAGGGTATCTTCCACCTCCGGGGGGTCTGGGTCTGATGGTCTCTGCATAATGTAACGTTCGGCCTGCCCACAAGCCAGACGAGACCCAGGGACTGAGGTGGAAAGGAGTAATACCACACACCTAGCAGTAAACGGGGGCACGACCGTAGTGTGGAAGTAGCGTAGGTGTTCCAGGTAACAAAAAAAGAAAGGGTACCTGTAGGAGGTCATGTGCAGAGGTACGCAAGGGAGACTGTTTTAAGGTGAAATTAAAATAAGGCTTTATTGTGCCTGTTGCTTTACACACAGCAAAATAACAACATATGAGAAATAGTGAGCCAAACAAATCCTGCTCCACTTTGGCATATATGTATCCTTATATTCCAGCCCCTTTTAACTGGGTGGCTCACCCACCGCAGTCAGTCACCCACCCACCGCAGTCAGTCACCCACCCACCGCAGTCAGTCACCCACCAACCGCAGTCAGTCACCCACCCACCGCAGTCAGTCACCCACCCACCGCAGTCAGTCACCCACCCACCGCAGTCAGTCACCCACCCACCGCAGTCAGTCACCCCTCTCTCTCTCTCTCCCACACTCTCTCTCTCACACACTCTCTCACTTTCTCTCTCACACACTCTCTCACTTTCTCTCTCACTTTCTCTCTCACACTCTCTCTCTCACTCTCTCTCTCACACTCTCTCTCTCACACTCTCTCTCACACTCTCTCTCACACTCTCTCTCACACTCTCTCTCTCACACTCTCTCTCTCACACTCTCTCTCTCACACTCTCGATATCTTATTTACCCTATATATCTTAACTGCCCTATACTACACCGAAATAACCTATTCTGCTTTCTTCCAGATCTGACTCAAGCTTCACACAGAAGATATCGGAACCCCCCCCCCCCCCTAACCCAGAAGACAGGTAGGGAACACATCCCCTCCAATGTATAACATTGCGGGAATAAGGGTACCTGGACATTGAGGGACTGCGGATCAGGTAAGATCCCAGGCGGGATTGCTGCTTTAGGTATTGTGAAGCGGGGATGTCCAGACACTGGTTAAGGGGTTCAGGAAACTAGTCAGTCACACCTAGTTTTTATTTCTAGATCCGACATTTACACACACACACATACACACACACGTAACAAGGACTAATTGTAGTATAATGTAATACAATAAATACATTTATATTAATATAATATAATATTAGCGGGACTAGGTTGCGAGTAGATTTTTTGGTTGGGCGAGTAGACTTTTGGGTGATTTGTCGAACACTATATATATATATATTGTGTGTGTGTGTGTACAGTCATAGTAATAAGTGCACCCACATAGCTCGTAGCATGCCCCGTTCCGCAGCGGAACGGGATGGACCCAATGATGAAGCATGCCACCAAGGGGAAACCATATTGGGTGAGGGTTATATAAATAAAACATTCTGTTTTCCTTGCTTTTTTGAAAAAGAGTTGGTTTTGCAGTACAGATGGGCCTTTTTTTTATTAGAAGTGTATATATACACCCACCCACCCACACTGTGTGCCACACACATACACTTTTCCTTTTCCAAGTTTCTATTACTGCATACAGGGCTGTATTCAATAAATAGTGCATTGTAGGTAGGGTGACCAGATTTACAAAAGTAAAAACCGGGACACATTAAAAAAAATTTTTATAAAACAAATGATATCACCAACTGCGCCCCTTCTCCTTTATGTCTCTCTGCCCCGCTCTGTCCCCCCTTCTCTCACACACACCCCTTTCTCTCTCCCTCCCCCCATATCCCTCTCTTCCACTAGTTTCTCCCACCCCTACATTCTCATGTCCAATTCCACCCTCCCTGTTCACTCTCTCCCCCCATTCTCTCTCCCCCCCCATTTCTCGTCCCCCCCCCATTCCGTCTCTCTCTCTATCTCATCTCATTCTCTCTCTCCCCCATTCTCTCTCTCTTCCCCCTCTCTCTCGTTCTCCCCACTCTCTCCCTCTCCTCTTCCCCTCTCTCTCTCTTGCTCTCCTGTCCCCGCTTCTCTCCCCCTCCTCGCTCATCCCCCATTCTTTTGTCTCTCTCCTCCCCCATCTCTGTATTTGCTCTCTCTTCTCTCCCCCATTCTTGTCTTCTCTCTCTAACCCTCACGAGCCGATCATCTTGTCTCTCTCCATTTTTCTGTTTCTCTCTCCTTCCCCCCCTTACTCTGTCCTGTCTCTCCTCCTTCTCTCCCCCTCCATTCTCTGTCCATTCATAATCCCCCATTCTCTGTCTTCCCCCATTTCTCTCTCTCCCCCCCCCATTTCTCTCTCTCTCTCCACATTCTCTGTCTGTCTCTCTGTCTCTCTCCCCCATTCTCTGTCTCTCTCCCCACCCCCATTCTCTGTCTGTCTGTCTCTCTCCCCATTCTCTGTATCTCTCTCTCTCTCCCTCCATCTCGTTCTCTCGGGCGCCCTATCCTCTGGTGTCTTTCCCCAATTCTGTGAAACCCGCCATCTCATCTCCCTCCCACACGCATCCCCATCTCCTCCTCCCCCATTCCTCTCTCTGCCTCTCCTCATCGTCTCTCTCTCCTCCCCTATCGCTCTGCTCTCCTCTCCCCATTGCTCTCTCTCCTTATCTTCCCATTCCTCTTCTCTCCCCCCCATTCTGTCCCCACCTCCCTTCCACCCCTCTCCGCCTCTCTCCCCGTTTCCTCTCTCCCCCCCCCCATTCTCTCTCTCTCTTCCCTACATTCTCTCTGTCCCCCCTCCCATTCTCTCTCTTCACCCCCCTCCCCCCCCCCTTCTCGCTCTCTCTCCCCCCCATTCTCGGCTCTCTCCCCCCCATTCTCTCTCTCCTCCCCCATTCTCTCTCCTCCCCCCCTTCTCCTCTCTCCCCCCCATTCTCTCTCCCCCCATTCTCTGTCTCTCTCCCCCCCACCCCTATTCTGTCTATCTCTCTCCCCTCCATTCTCTGTCTGTCTCTCTCTCCCCCCCCCCATCTGTGTGTCTCTCTCTCCCCCATTCTTTGTCTCTCTCCCCCCTCCATTCTCTGTCTCTCTCTCCCCTCCATTCTGTCTCTCTCTGTCTCTCCTCCATTCTCTGTCTCTCTTCCCTCCATTCTATGTCTCTCTCCCCCATTCTGTCTCTCTCCCCTTCTTGTGTCTCTCTCTCCCCCCCCCACTCTGTGCCCCTCTTCCATGCTGTGCCCTCTCCCCATGCGTCCTCTCTCCCCACACTGTCTCTCCCCATCCTGTGCCTGTGCCTCTCTCTGTCTCTCTCCATGCTGTGCCTGTGCCTCTCTCTGTCTCTCTCCATGCTGTGCCTGTGCCTCTCTCTGTGTCTCTCCCCATGCTGTTGCCTATGCCTCTCTGTGTCTCTCCCCATGCTGTGCCTGTGCCTCTCTCTGTGTCTCTCCCCATGCTGTGCCTGTGTGTCTCTCTCTCTCTGCCTCTCCCCATGCTGTGCCTGTGTGTCTCTCTCTCTCTGCCTCTCCCCATGCTGTGCCTGTGTGTCTCTCTCTCTCTGCCTCTCCCCATGCTGTGCCTGTGTGTCTCTCTCTCTCTGCCTCTCCCCATGCTGTGCCTGTGTGTTCTCTCTCTCTCTCTGCCTCTCCCTGCTGTGCCTGTGCCTCTCTCTGTGTCTCTCCCCATGCTGTGCCTGTGTGTCTCTCTCTCTCTGCCTCTCCCCATGCTGTGCCTGTGTGTCTCTTTCTCTCTGCCTCTCCTCATGCTGTGCCTGTGTCTCTCCACCCCCATTGTGTGAGTGAGTGTGTGTCTGTGTCCCCCATTCTGGACCATACCTGCATGGGTGGGGGAAGCCATCTTGAGCCCTGGCAGCAGACACCGGAAGTTCTCAATGACACTTCCGGGTCTCACTGCTGGGGCTCTGCAGCTCAGACCCGGCCCCTGCTCTCCTCCCTGCATTGTCTGCTCTCTGCTGCCCCCCTTGCTCTGATGGTCAAAGCGGAAGCCACAAAAAAAACGGAACATTTTACAGGATGTATTGCACACCGACACACTTATATTTTCGAGCAATACCCTTTACTGGCAGATACCTGAATGCGCCGCTCCCTCACCTCTGACAAGCCCCGTGCATTTGCCTTCCCAGCCTGGGTTCATGCCTGGCTGATGGCGGCTGATCTGTTAAATGATATGATTATGATTAATAGGCTGCAATGCTTCGCGTGTCTACCAGATGGCATAAATTCCTGAATTGTAATGCAGTTATATATATATACTGGTGCGTATTGCAGCCAACGGGAATAAAATGCTTCAATCCCTGCCGGAAAATAACTCAATGCACTCGGGCAGAAAACAGTCACAAACCTCAATACACCCGGGTATACCCGAATTCGTGGGACTAGCCGAGCTCGAATAAAGTGTGTCGCCAGTGTAGGGCAGCCGGGACAGAGACTAAAAAACCGGGACAGAGACTAAAAAACCGGGACAGAGGTTAAAAAAACGGGACTGTCCCGGCTAAACCAGGACACCTGGTCACCCTAATTGTAGGTGAGTTATTTGAAGTTCACAAATCTCATCTTACCAATATAACTATGCATTATGCAAGGAAAGCTTGGATCTCCTGGCAGGAGAACTTTAAGGGGATTTTTCAACTCCCTGCAGCTCATCTACAACCCACAGTTTATTCAATACCGCCAGCCCGGTGATGAGCAGAGTATTTAATGATCCCCATTTCTTTTTCTTGTGCCCCACCTGGCACACATCATGTCGGAGGATCCTGCGCAGAGAAGCAGCCTTAAAAAGTAGTAGTACGGCTGGAATTTCTGCACTTAAGCGCCAGAGTGACATGGCAAGTTCTCCAGGCACCCACCAGATCCTGCAACCCTGAGTAGCTGCTCTGTTTTGATGTCATTACTACACTTTCACAATTGCTTTATTAACCTTCAAGCTTTCTCAAATTTGCTTGAAAATGCACCATTTGCCCACTCTTTTTTTCAAAATTTTCTCGGGGGGAGAACCCTCCTTATGCTGGTCGGGCTCGCTCGCCACAGTGCACTCACCACCACTTTTACGCCGGGCACTGGCGTTAAATTTATGCCCCCCCCCTTAAAAAAATTCTGCGGATGCCCATGTATGTGGGGGGAGGTATATTATATGTATATGGGTGGTGGGGGTATATTTAATATGTATATGGGTTGTAAGGGTATATTTAATATGTATATGGGTGGTGGGGGTATATTTAATATGTATATGGGTTGTAAGGGTATATTTAATATGTATATGGGTGGTAAGGGTATATTTAATATGTACAGTATATGGGTGGTAAGGGTATATTTAATATGTATATGGGTGATAGGGATATATTTTATATGTGTTAGGCCGTGCTCACCACAGACTAGACGAGACCCGGTACTGAGATGGGAATGGGTAAACACCAGCCACAGACACAGGGGTCGCGTCCGGAATGCAGAGTGGTCTTGGCAGCCAGGTCGGGATAGGAGAGATCAGAGTTGTCGTATACTTGCCGAGGTCTGTGCAGGAGAGGTCCGGATCGTAGAAGGAGGTAAGCCAAGGTCAGGGTAGGAGAGTGACGGATGGTCGAGGGAAGCCGAGATCAGTAGTCCAGAGAAGCGGTAGTCCAAAGGCAAGCCGGATCGGTACACGGGAAATCAAAAGGCAAGGCAAGGCAGGAATCTAGCAGACAGGAGAGGTAAGCACAAAGAACAAGAACTATGCTCAGCCAAAGTGCCAGTGGCACAGCTGAGCATATATGTGCAGAAGGAGCCAATCCCCCAGGGGGCTGGAGCGGAGGTGCGGCCTCCGCAGGAGGAGCGATAGGCTAGGAGATGTTATGGCAGGTGAGGCTGTTTAAAAACTGATTTTTGCTTGACAGGTCGCTTGGGAGCGTTGCGCGTGCGTCACGCACGACGCGACCGGGGACCGACCCACCGCGCATGCGCGCCGTGCGGGTAGAGGGTGCCGCTCCAGCGGGGCAAGCCCTGCGCATGCGTGAGGAGGCGCGCGTGAGTGCGCGGGATTCCAGGGACACGGCAACGGGTGCCGGAGCAGAGGGTGAGAGACTGCGCGTGCGTCGGCGTCTTGCGGGAGCGCGCGGAGGGCCGCGAGACTCCCGAGTCCTCACAATATTTTTATGGGTGGTGAGGGTAGCTTTAAGATGGGGTGGTAGGGGTATATTTTATATTTATTGGGGTTGGGGGGCATATATTTAGTATATACTGTATATGGGTTGTGGGGGTATATTTAATATGTACAATATATGGGTGGTGGGATATATTTTATATGTATTGGGGGTAGTGGGGGCAATTTTTATATTCTGGGAGGGTGGGTGTATGTTTTATATGTATTGGGGGGGGGTCGCATCTTTTACCATTGTGTCCAGTATTTTTGGACAAGCCACCTGGCAACCGTATACACAGGCCTCACTGTACGAGTTGGTCACATATACACAGGCCTCACTGTACCAGTTGGTCACATATACACAGGTGCGGGAGTAAAGTCCGCTATCCTTGTGTGGGTTTTTTGTGTTATGCGAGTTCTGTAGGTGTGTGAGATGGTGGGTGGGTTTGTGAGATGCTGCGTGTGTGAGATGCTGGGTGGGTTGGTGTGTGGGTGTGAGATGCTGGTTGGTTGTTGTTGGGTGAGTGATGCTGTGCGTGTGGGTTTGATGGCGTGCGAGATGCTGTGTGTGTGTGATATGCTGGGCGGGTGTGATGCTGGGTAGGTGTTGTTGGGTGAGTGGGAGATGCTGTGCGTGCGTGTTTGTGTGAGATGCTGGGCGGATGAGTATGATGCTGTGTGAGCTGCTCGGGGGGTTGGTGGGTGTTGGGTGAGTGGAGATGCTGTACATGTGAGATGCTGGGCGTGTTTGTGTGAGATGCTGGGCGGGTTGGTGTGTGGGTGTGAGACGCTGGTTGGGTGTTGGGTGAGTGTGTGCGAGATGCTGTGCGTGTGTGTGATATGCTGGGCGGGTGTGAGATGCTGAGTGGGTGTTGTTGGGTGAGTGGGAGATGCTGTGTGTTTATGTATGCAAGGTGCTACTCTAGGAGCAGCCGAAGGAGCGCCTGTCCCCTGGGAGCTCCACAAGGAGGGAAAGGAGAAAATCTGCAGAGCGTCCCCCAACAAAATGGAAGTCTTGAGGGCTGTTAAGGTTGAATGGGCATGGGTGGGAGAGGAGGGGCCAGCGACTTCATAAAAGGAGCGGGGAGAGGCATGGAGAACCTCGCGATTGGCCGCAACGGGAGACAGTCACCGACAAAAGAATCAAACAGGTACTACCAAATTTTTGGCAGCACTGTCGCTTTGTCGCCGCCGCATGCATTATAAGTGCATGTGACGGTGACAATGCATTTGTTTTGCTGCAACGGTAGTATAAGCACAGCCTAATACACCAAATTCAGCCTGGGATCAGAGGCCTGGGATGCAAGGGTAGTCGGGTCCGGTTCCGAGGTCGAGGCAGGCAACAGGCAAAGGGTAGTCAGCTCTGAGGTCGAGACAGGCAGCAGGCAAAGGGCAGTCAGGTCCAGTTCGGAGGTCGCAGCAGGCAAAGGATATTCAGGTCCGAGGTCGAGGCAGGCAGCAGGCAAAGGGTAGTTAGATTCAGTTCCAAAGGTCAAGACAGGCAGCAGGCAAATCAAAGGCAACAGAGAGCTCAGACAGATCAAGTTATCCAGTACTTGACTACTTTGCACGTGCAAAGACAAGTTGCCACTGCTTGCTATTTAAAGGCCAGCGGCAGCTGCTGGCAATGAGCCAGAGAAAAGCTTACTTCCTGTCAGGGGGGAGAGGGCGTGTGTTTGTCCATGTGTCCATCCTGTCTGCACCAGAGGGCAGGATTTGCCAGGAAGCAAGATGGCCTTGCTTGCTTCAGTGTGCTTGAAGTGACTTCCTGTTGGTGACGGAGAGCAAGATTTGCCAGGAAGGGAGATGGTCCAGATTGCTTAATTGCAGTGGCCATCATAGGTGACAAACAGATCCCTTATAGCGTTTTGTGCATGATCGCATTTTATCAAGGATAAAGCTCTGAACCCAAATCCAGCACACATCCCCCCTGTAAGCTCAGAACCCAAACCCAGCACTGCTAAAGCTCTAATGCAGGCACTCATTCTCTCCCTTCTCGATTATTGTAACCCCCTGCTGTCCGGCCTTCCTGCCTCTCACCAGTCTCCGCTACAATTTAACCTAAATGCTGCTGAAATTCAAGGGCCACCTTGCACTGACTTCTTCCACCATATGTAGGAGATTCGTGCAGAGGGTAAAACAGGAAATGTATATTAGGGGAAAAATAATATAGGCTTTTTATTAGCTGAAATTTTAACAGCAGAAAATCTAGCTTATGTTTCACCAAAAGAAACATACCTAGCGCCATGTGGAGCGCTGACTAACACAAGAACTTATACCCTATCTGTGGGTTGGAGGCTCAGCCCCTAACCAACAATAACACACATTCAGTGTGAGGTCAGTTTTACCTGTGGGCCTCCTTGCTGGAATAAGGGGGCGAGAAGTACATGTGCAGGGCGGTCTCTCTGTCAGTGGGGCAAGGTGGTTTCTCTTCAGTGGGGCAAGGTGGTCTCTCTTCAGTGGGGCAGGAGGGTCTCTCTTCAGTGGGGCAGGGCGGTCTCTCTTCAGCGGGGCAGGGCGGTCTCTTATGCGGGACAGGGCGGTCTCTCTTCAGCGGGACAGGGCGGTCTCTCTTCAGCAGGGGCGGCCGGTCGCTTCCTGGATCAGAGAGTCCTGAGCACCACAAAGCTTTAGACTTATCAATGGTCTCTAATGAGCCAGCTGAGCTAATTAAGAGAGCCTGCCCTGATATTAACCTGCTCAGTGCTAGGCTAAAGCTCTGTACACAGGTTTCCCTGCAAAGCTATTAGGGAAGGCACCCTGTCACAGGGTTATTGTGTGACAGTATGTAACTGTGCTCTGTATATATTCTATTCTCTCCTGTAACCTCCTGCTGTCCGACCTTCCTGTCTCTCACCTGTCTCCCCTACAATCTGTAACTGTGCTCTGTATATATTATATTCTCTCCCGTCTCCTGTAACCTCCTGCTGTCCGGCCTTCCTGCCTCTCTCCTGTCTCCCCTACAATCTGTAACTGCTCTGTATATATTGTATTCTCTCCCGGAGCGTCAGGACCAAGTATCCCATGCCGGCTTTTGCCGACAAGTCACTACTCCGGTTCGGGGAAAAGACTACAAAAATGGACCCGACAATGTGATTATAATACTCTCTGAGGAACACAACTGTGTAGCGTGAAAAGCATAAGAGTAGAAGCGCTGTGTGGTAGCGTGAAATGCGGAAGATTAGAAGCGCTGTGTGTTAGCGTGAACGCGGAAGAGTAGAAGCGTTTGTGTGTAGCGTGAACGCGGGGAGAGTAGAAGCGTGTGTGTAGCGTGAAACGCTGAAGAGTAGAAAGCGCTGTGTTAGTGTGAAACGCGAAGAGTAGAAGCGCTGTGTGTCAGCGTGAAACACGAGATTAGAAGCGCGTGTGTCGTGAACGCAGAAGAGTAGAAGCGCTGTGTGTAGCGTGAACAGCAGCGGAAGAGTAGAAGTGCTGTATGTAGCGTGAAACGCGGGAGTGAGTAGAAGCGCTGGTAGCGGTGAAACGCGGAAGACTAGAAGAGCTGTGTGTAGGTGAAACGCGGAAGAGTAGAAGCGCTGTGTGTAGCGTGAAAAACACGGAAGATTAGAAGCGCTGTTTGGTAGCGTGAAACGCAGAAGAGTAAAGCGGCTGGTGTAGCGTGAAACCGCGTAAGTAGGAAGTGCTGTTGTAGCGTGAAACGCGGAAGAGTAGGTTTTTTATTCCGTCTGCAAGGCCATGTCGTCCATTTTTCATTAATGACCCTTTTATTAGTACTACGCTGTAGCCCCGGACAATGTATTTTTGCATGGCTGTGCTCCATTCGTCACTTCCTTCACAGATCCCTTGGTTTATAGGTAATTGACCATTTACCCTGTGATTTTAGTCCTTACCGTGTATATTCACGCTCAGCCCTCTCCCTCTTTATCATGAGTTTTATATTGCGTTGGATAATTTTAGCCTGTGGGTGGTTTTAGTTTATTGTGTCCTGTAACAATCCATGATCTCCTATGTTTTAGGGCCGTTTGATAGTAAATAGGTATGGGTGTCAGCCTCTCTGTTCCTATGTCCCTTTTGGGACTCTCCTATGTCCTCCGTTTTAGGGATCTTTCTCAATTGAGGTTCTTAGGCCATTAAGGGCTCCTCAGGAATGATCATTATTAAGCCAGTGGGTCTCTCCCACCCTCTATTATTGCCGTCCTGGTTATGTATTAGGGACAGTTCATAGTCTTAGGCGTGGTATTATTTGTAACGTTTTTGTACTTCATTAGACTTATTTAATCAGGGTAGCCTTGGGTTTTATCGCGATAGGTGTTTCCTTTAGATCCCCCCCCCCCCTCACTCCAATGATTCCCTCTCCCCACATCACAGAGATCCCCGCCGCGCCATCCGCATCAGAGATCCCCCCCGCAGTCAGAGATCCCCCCCGCCCGAGAATCCCCCCGCTCAGAGATCCCCCCGCCGCAGTCAGAGTCCCTCCCGCAGTCAGAGATCCCCACCCCCCCCGCAGTCAGAGGTCCCCCCAATCATAGAGATTCCACCTCAGTCAGAGATCCCCTGATTAGCACTCCCTTGCTTTGCGTACAGTTTACATGTCTCTCTTTTTGAATCTCATGAGCCCCGTACTGGGGGTGTCATGCTGTGATTTTGTTACAGGGGGGAGGGAGATATTACCACAGGATCGGAAGTGGCAGAGCGGTTCAGAAGTGCCCCCGGAGTTATCACTGGGTGAGTCCCTGTAACAGGAAAAATAATATAATATGTGGTGGGAGCCGGTCACACGTGGGATGAGGTTGGGGGGACAGTGGGAGACGTGGGATGAGGTGGGAACGACGACAGTAGGAGCCGGTCACACCTGATGCGAGTTGGCCCGCTGCCAAGACAGTTTTTTTGGGTAGGGGGGGGGCTTGCTCTATATGAGCGGGAGCAGTAAAGTCCGCTATCCTTGTATGTGTGTTTTTGTGCTATGCGGGGTCTCTGCGTGTGTGGGAGAGAGGCGGTGTGTGCGCAAGATGCTGTGCGTATGAGACGCTGTGTGTGTGTGTGTGCGAGATGCTGGGCGGGTGAGTGATGGCGTGCATGGGATTTGCTGGGTGTGTGTGTGGTGATACTGTGATGTGAGATGTGAGTGTGGGTTGTGTGGTACGTTTGTGGGTGGTGTGTGAGATCTGTGCGTGTGAGATGCTGGGCGGGTTGGTGTGTGTGGGTGTGTGGGTGTGAGATGCTGGGTGGGTGTTGGGTGAGATGCTGGGTGTGTGTGTGATGCTGTGCATGTGTGAGTGAGATGCTGTGCGTGTGAGATGCTTGTGCATGTGTGTGATGCTGCGGGAGTAAAGTCGCTATCCTTGTGTGGGTTTTTTTTGGTTATGCGAGTTCTGTAGGTGTGTGAGATGGTGGGTGGTTGTAGATGCTGTCGTGTGTGAGATGCTGGGTGGGTTGGCTGTGTGGGTGTGAGATGCTGTTGGTTTTGTTGGGTGAGTGATGCTGTGCGTGGGGTTGATGGCGTGCGAGATTCTGTGTGGTGTGATAGCTGGGACGGCGTGTGCTGGGTAGTGTTGTTTGGTGAGTGGGAGATGCTGTGCGTGCGTGTTTTGTGTGAGATGCTGGGCGGTATGAGTAGATGCTGTGTGAGCTGCTCGGCGGGGGGTGGTGGTGTTGGGGTGAGTGGAGATGCTGTACATGTGAGATGCTGGGCGTGTTTGTGTGAGATGTGGGCGGGTTGGTGTGTGGGTGTGGAACGCTGGTTGGGTGTGGGTGGGGGAGTGTGTTGCGAGATGCTGTGGCTTGTGGTGATATGTCGGGCGTGGTGTGAGATGCTGAGCGGGTGTTGTTGGGTGAGTGGGAGATGCTTGTGTGTTTATGTATGCAAGGTGCTATCTAGGAGCAGCCGTAAGGAGCGCCTGTCACCTGGGAGCTCCACAAGGAGGGAAAGGGGAGAAAATCTGCAGAGCGTCCCCCAAAATGGAAGTCTTGCAGGGCTGTTAAGTGAATGGGATGGGTGGGGAGGATGGGGCCAGCGACTTCATAAAAGGAGCGGGGAGAGGCATGGAGACATCGCGATGGCCGCAACGGGAGACAGTCACCGACAAAAGAATCAAACAGGTACTACCAAATTTTTGGCACACGCGCTTGTCGCCGCCGCATGCATTATAAGTGCATGTGACGAGTGGACAATGCATTTGTTTGGGCTGCAACGGTAGTATAAGCACAGCCTAATACACAAATTCAGCACTGGGATCAGAGGCCTGGGATGCAAGGGTAGTCGGGTCGGTTCCGAGGTCGAGGCAGGCAACAAGCAAGGGTTAGTCAGCTCTGAGGTCGAGAACAGCAGCAGGCAAAGGGCATCAGGTCCAGTTCGGAGGTCGCAGCAGGCAAAGGATATTCAGGTCCGAGGTCGAGGCAGGCAGCAGGCAAAGGGTAGTTAGATTCAGTTCCAAAGTCAAGACAGGCAGCAGGCAAATCAAAGGCAACAGAGAGCTCAGACAGATCAAGTATCCATACTTGACTACTTTGCACGTGCAAAGACAAGTTGCCACGTGTGGCTTGCTATTTAAAGGCCAGCGGCAGCTGCTGGCAATGAGCCAGAGAAAAGCTTACTTCTTCTGGGGGAGAGGGCGTGTGTTTGGTCCATGTGTCCATCCTGTCTGCCACCAAGGGCAGGATTGCCAGGAAGCAAGATGGCCTTGCTTGCTTCAGTGTGCTTGAAGTGACTTCCTGTTGGTGACGGAGAGCAAGATTTGCCAGGAAGGGAGATGGTCCAGATTGCTTAATTGCAGTGGTGCCATCATAGGTGACAAACAGATCCCTTATAGCGTTTTGTGCATGATCGCTTTATCAGGATAAAGCTCTGACCCAAAATCCAGCACCACATCCCCCGTAAGCTCAGAACCCAAACCCAGCACTGCAAAGCTCTAATGCAGGCACTCATTCTCTCCCTTCTCGATTATGTAACCCCTGCTGTCCGGCCTTCCTGCCTCTCACCAGTCTCCGCTACAATTTAACCTAAATGCTGCTGAAATCAAGGGCCCCTTGCACTGACTTCTTCCACCATATGTAGGAGATTCGTGCAGAGGGTAAAACGGAAATGTATATTAGGGGAAAAATAATAATAGGCTTTTATTAGCTGAAATTTTAACAAGCAAAAATCTAGCTTATGTTTCACCAAAAGAAACATACCTAGCGCCCATGGTGGAGCGCTGACTACACAAGACCTATACCCTATCTGTGGGTTGGAGGCTCAGCCCCTAACCAACAATAACACACATTCAGTGGTGAGTCAGTTTTACCTGTGGGCCTCTGTCTGGAATAAGGGGGCGAGAAGTACATGTGCAGGGCGGTCTCCTCTGTCAGTGGGGCAAGGTGGTTTCTCTTCCAGTGGGCAAGGTGGTCTCTCTCAGTGGGCAGTGAGGGTCTCTCTTCATGGCAGGGCGTCTCTCTTCATGGGGCAGGGCGGTCTCTTATGCGGGACAGGGCGGTCCTCTCTTCAGCGGACAGGGCGGTCTCTCTTCAGCAGGGGCGCCGGTCGCTTCCTGATCAAGAGAGTCCTGAGCACCACAAAGCTTTAACTTATCAATGGTCTCTAATGAGCCAGCTGAGCTAATTAAGAGAGCCTGCCCTGATATTAACCTGCTCAGTGCTAGGCTACAGCTCTGTACAAGGTTTCCCTGCAAGCTATTAGGGAAGGCACCCTGTCACAGGGTTATTGTGTGACAGTATGTAACTGTGCTCTGAATATATTCTATTCTCTCCTGTAACCTCTGCTGTCCGACCTTCTGTCTCTCACCTGTCTCCCCTACATCTGTAACTGTGCTCTGTATAATTATATTCTCTCCCGTCTCCTGTAACCTCCTGCTGTCGGTCCGGCCTTCCTGCCTCTCGCCTGTCTCCCCTACAATCTGTAACGCTCTGTATAATTGTATTCTCTCCCGTCTCCTGTAACCTCCTGCTGTCCGCCTTCCTGTCTCTCACCTGTCTACCCTACAACTGTATACTGCCTGTAATCTTGTATTCTCTCCCGTCTCCTGTAACCTCCTGCTGTCCTGCCTTCCTGCCTCTCTTCCTGTCTCCCTACAATTGTAACTGCTCTGTATATATTGTATTCTCCCATCTCCTATACCTCCTGCTGTCCGGCTTCCTCGCCTCACCTGTCTCTGTAAATCTATACTAAACGCCCTGTCAGAATCACTTCTCTATTAAATCCTTCTCAGCATCTCCCTCCTTAAAACCCTCTCCTGGCTTCCTATCAAATCTGCATCTCGCCATCAGTTTTCCTCCTCACTTTAATACACTGCTCTACCCCTCCTACATCTCACCTTAATAGCTCCCTATACCCTCCTCTGCTCCCTGCCCTCCTTACATCTCACCCTAATATCTCACTATACACTCTCGCCCCTCCTACATCTCACCCTTATATCTCCCTATACACTCCTCTGCCCCTCCTTACATCTCACCTAATATCTCACTCATATACACTCCTCTGCCCTCCTTACACTCACCCTAATTCTAACTATCCTCTCCTCTGCCCCTCCTTACATCTCACCTTAATATCTCCTATACACTCCTCTGCCCCCCATCTCTTACTCTCACCCTAATATCTCACTACACACTCCTCCCACTGCCACTCCCCCTTACATCTCACCCTAATATCTCATCTCACTATACCCCTCCTCTGCCCCTGCCCTCCTTACATCTCACCCTAAATCTCACTATACACTCCTCTGCCCCTCCTTACATCTCACCTAATATCTCCCTATACACTCCTCTGCCCCTCCTTACATCTCACCCTAATTCTACTATACACTCTCTGGCCCCTCCTACATCTCACCCTAATATCTCCACTATACCACTCCTCTGCCCCTCCTTACATTCACACCCTAATATCTCACTATACACCAATTCCGCACTCTGCCAGCCCCTCCTACCTCTCAAACCCGTAATAGCTACTATCCACTCCTCTGCAGCCCCTCCTTGTTACATCTCACCCTAATATCTCACTATACACTCCTCTGCCCCTCCTTGCATCTCTCACTATACACCGTCACAACTCTTGCGTTCTGCTCAAGGATGTCTTCTCTCTACCCCTTTTGTATTTAAAGCCCTCTCCCGCCTGAAACCTTTCTCACTGACTGCCCCACACTCTGTAATTCCTTTCCCCTATATATCCAACTAGCACCCTCTATATCCACCTTTTTAGACTAATTTTAACAACTACCTCTGTAACGAAGCATATGAGTAGCTCCGTGACTGTACTATACACCTCATACACCGACCGTGGCCCCTTGCAGAC
The DNA here is from genome assembly GCA_036426205.1 of Ascaphus truei. Taxonomy (NCBI): domain Eukaryota; kingdom Metazoa; phylum Chordata; class Amphibia; order Anura; family Ascaphidae; genus Ascaphus; species Ascaphus truei. The sequence continues at coordinate 11,139,694 of CM071586.1, forward strand.
ACACTTACCAGAACACCTTCCTACTGTCTCTGTACGTTCTTCCTACTTGCCACTTAGATTGTAAGCTCTTCGGGGCAGGGACTCATTTTCCTAATGTTACTTTTATGTCTGAAGCGCTTCTTCCCATTATATGTTATAGTAATTAATATATCACGTGTATTACTGCGGTGAAGCGCTATGTACATAGATAGCGCTATATAAATAAAGTTATACATACAGAAGTGTAACAACAGAAACGACACAGCACCCAGAGTGACTGGCAGAAGGTGTATTAAAAAACACATAAACATATCACAAACCTACATTAAATATATTAAAGTGAGCTTCATATAGTCCCAGTGAGAGCACGAAGGTCCAAACCTTTGATTCTGATATGACCCGGTGCACCAGGTCCCCGGACCCGCGGCTCGCAGCACTCGGGAGGTGTGGGGATCACAGAAGAATCACAGGAAAAGCTTAACAGCTGATCTACCGTTGAGGCGTCCTACACACGGCAGTGCGCAGACGCCAAGATGTAATAGAACAATGTATTAATGGAAATGTATAGAAAATGGGAAAAATGGCGTTACAAAATAACTAATTGAAAATAAAAGCGGATACGTACATTCGTATAATGGTGCAGCAATGTGACCCCAATAAAGGCCGGGATGGGGGAATGCATGTTCCCCTTACAGTGACAAGCACCAATTTATATACAAACACTCATATTCACAATACACTGCAGATCTGTGTAAGTGTGAGTATAAATAGTTCATAACCGCACCATACACATATACTGCATACACATAAAGGTGCATGCGTGATACATGTGGCCAAAATAACACACAACAACGCCTGGCCAAAAGAGACAAGGCTTAAATATTGTAATAATTCTAATAGAACGTGATTACAATTAATTGAAGGGACACCTCCCTGGGAATAGGAGAATGTTCCCAACAATTAAACCTAATATGATGCTATTGGATCACTTTTATCATGTTCACAATAGTGATCCACGTGCTTTGCACTTTTCAACTATTGACTGGGGGTGGAGCTATTCAGAGGGGGCGGAGCTATACAGAGCCCTCCCGGCTTTCAATGCCCATTTGTGTGTGTGTGTATGTGTCACAGATGCAACGTGATACAGTTGCCCCCCCCCCCCCCCCTGGCTTTGTCCCCTCCTAAAACTCAGCTGTACAGTTATTTTGCAAATAATGCTTATATAACACCCCCCCCCCCCAAGATAAAGGAGAAGGGGGTGTCACACCAGAAATATAACACTCCCAATTGTGTTACTGTATGTGTAAGTAGAGATATACTTGTGGGTGTGCAGCAGGTTACCTTGTTCTTCTCAGAAGGTCTGTGCAGGCTCTTGGCAAGGAGAACAATGGAAGAAAAGGGCGCCAGGAACGTTTAAAACGTTATTAACAGATGACGTCTCCCCTGAGAGATGCCCACATAGCGTTCCCCAAACAGGCACTTACTTTTCCTTTGTTCATTGTCACGGAAAAGGCCTGGCTCACCCTGGATACACGTGGCCGCTTTCGCTGGGACTCGGCAGGGTGCCTATTACAGAGAGGGGGTAACCAGGATCACTAATAAAGGTTAACCCCACTTGGTTGCCCCTGAGCTGTGTTTGGGGGTACTAGAGTGTCAGCTCTTGGACCTGCCTGTTCTACATGTACTGCTATGCAATGTATGTAAAATGTGCAACCATAAAGATAAGGGGGAAAGGTATCCCCAGAACAGTACCAGGGTCCCCAGTCTCGGGTTCATGCCCAGATAACCCTAACCCTGGTATAAGGGGTTCAGGGGGTTCTCCAGTCAGGTATAAGACGGTGAGGCTTTTATTGAAAGTCTACGTTTGCATAGTGTAAGGGATGTGGCTAGTGGGGTAACACAGCTCAGGGTTTCACTCTATCTCTCACACCAATAGACTTAGGACATTTTAATAAGAAAATGTATAAAGTATATTTTATTAAAGCTGGTATGTTTAACAATATGTTATACTTAGACATTGTAACATAAGCTTTTATTGCAGGACTGCCCAGGGGGCTGATGGCAACCAGGGTGTGGTGCCAGTAAGTCTGCCCTAAGTCCATAGATAAAAGTGACACCTGTTGCCAGGAGTGTGAACAGCCATTGGTGCAGGATGGCTGAGTTAAGTGTCCAAGTCCTGGGCTGATTACAGGCTCTTCCAGCCAGTAGTCACCTCCCTAGACTCAGAGGCACCACGCCTCTGCATGACAAGTAGGCAAGATGGAGATTTTTGCTTTGTTGAAGCTCAGGTACCAGGCGTCGCAAGATTATCAAACATGTGAATGGCTAGCAGTAAAGTTCCCACGCTTGTGGGTTGGCAGTAATGCTGTGCGACTGACTTTGCAAATGTTATAAAAAAGTTAATAGCCAGCCCAGGAAAGGGATCCCAAGACATACACAAGTTCTGACTCCAAGCCCAAAGAAGCCTTGCGGAGCTAGCAAGGAAGCGGCTGCAGGACGGCAGAGCAGAATATTTTCTAAGTCCTACTTTCAGCACCATTTCCAATGGGCTTGTTAAAGACTTTATTTCGGTCAAAGAAGTTTAGTTTTTCAGCCCCAAACCCCAGTAAGTGTGTTGTTTTCTCCTGTATTATTGTAATTCACTGTGTGTGTGTCTGTTTCCAAGAAATAAACGCAATTTATTTATCATTTTTATTTTGCTCAATATCCCAGGATAAAAGGTGTACAGTGGCGGCCGCCTTTAGCCTCGTGCGGCCGTAGCGGCGCAACTCTGATAACCGCGGACAGATGCATTTTGTTTTTTTTTGTCCGGAGTGTATTGCGGTATTTTAGCCCTCGTAATATTAGCATTTTATTGTCGCTGTCTGCAATACTGCAATACCGTCTAAAAACTCAGGGGGGCGTTCGCAAGCTGTTGTCTTCGAAGTCTAATACTTTAGCAGTTCAACCTACGTCAGTACACAGTCTGCGTGTGCGCGCGCAGTAATTGTAAATTTGCATATTTATACATGTCTTTCTGGTTTCAATCACATTCCTGCTTGATAGCTGATGATTACTGCGCATGCGTCTGTAAGTTCACCACTGCTTGCTTGCGAAGTTCAAGAGTGAGTGACCAAAAAAACCCAAATATATATATTTTTTCTCCTCATTTTTTATTTTTATTTTCTCCACAAGCCTGCCTAAACCATCTTGATATTACGATATTCAATCTGTGCTGTAGCTTTTGACTGCGACACCGTGCGTTTGACTGCACATGGTTGATTTGTGTGCTTTTTATGTACTGTATTTGGGGGTGTAGGGATCAAATTATTATGATGACCTGCCTTTTGAAAATATGCCATTTCTTTGAACTGCAGTACAGCTAATCCTTCATGCAGTTGTACCCCCCTCCCCCACGCACACACACAAGGCTCGCTCAAGGATTTGAACCTCTTATCGACAGACACCTCTCCAGAGCCATTCCGTTTTTAAAGATTGCTTTGTGTTTTTAATCCGTCCCTAGCTGAGCATCACCTCTCTGCGCCTGCGTGCCTAATTTTCCTATTGTTGGCTTAGAGTCACCTCTCTGTAATCCTCTTTGGGAAGGGAGCTAGCTGATGATTACTGTGCATGACTCACCCATCCCCCCCCCAACCCTTTGAGGCTTTGTTTACGGTAACGCTTTTGAAAATCTCTACTCGAATTTGATATGTAAATCTGATTTGCACAGCACTGTGAAATTCAGAGTTAAAAAAAACATTATCTGATTCATGTTGTTGATGCAGTAAATTACCACTTTTTGTCATTCTTTCTTTTTCTTTGGTGTAGGTGTGGGGGGGGGGTTGTCAATGATTATGATTATCATGAATGTAAATAAATATTTATTTTATTTTATCAGGAACAAAAAAAACAAATATAAAAATAATCATGAATAATACAAAATGCAGTTTTTATTCAGTTCTTCTGTCAGATGAAAATTGAGGGCCGGTGGATAATCATGAATAATGCACATTGATGATAATATTAATTAATAATATATAATAATATATATATAATAATATAATTTTTTCCGTCTTTATCTTCTTCCTCATTCTGTGTACAGTACAATAGTTCATTGAGAGAGGAGAGGTTTTGTGTACATCATGACTGCAGTTTAGATACTGTACACTTGACTGTACAAACAGTTCACAAACTTTACACGATACCCCGCCTCTCCCCCAGTCCACCCTTTTTTTCTGAAAAGACAAGAAAACAAAAAATTAGTGCAGTTATGTGCATACTGTATTATGGCATTGTGTGCTGTATAGTACTGTCAAACTAGTCTATAGTGGAACTACAGTATACTGTGACTACTGTTAAATACTTTATAACCAGATGGCTGGTGCTGCTCTCTCTGGAAAGAAAAAAATTGAGCAGTTGGGTGCATACTGTATTATGGCATTGTGTACTGTATAGCTACTCCATATTGGACAACAGTTTGCAGTTAGTACTGTCAAACTAGTGTATACTGGAACTACTGTATACTCTGACTACTAGGGGAGTAGGGTAGAGATATAACCCAATTGTAGCACTCAGGTTCACGCTCTGTATGATGAGTGAATGATTTAAAACATAACTTTATTAGTGTACCAATGAATTTAAATAATAGGTATTAAAAACAGACGACCTGTAGGTATTCTGACCTTCAATACTCGAACCGTATAGGTTCAGGGTCTATGATAGCTGTGTGTACCTTGATAGTCAGGTTACACACTAAACAACATTCCTTATAAGGATCTGATGTAAAAGGCAATTCTTACAGGGTGGCTCTAGGGTAAGTATTGGGGTGCAATTCACTAGTGGCAGAGTATAATGAACCGAATAGTAATGTATAATCGTAGTGGATAAACTATGATTGCATGAAATCTGAACAGTTACAGTATACAATGAGTCTCAATAGAATGTTTCTAAAGTAAGTTGGATATTGAGTCAGGTTGACCTAAGGTAACCTCCTTCTGTGTGCGGTGGTAGGGAGGATATGACGTCTAATAACCTTATGACACTAATGAAAGGGCTATTTGCACAGTGTGCATAGTGACACAGAATAAACTCATTCTCCCATATATATATTCTTACCTTAGGTCAATGTTACCTTATAAGGAATGTTGTTTAGTGTGTAACCTGACTATCAAGGTACACACAGCTATCATAGACCCTGAACCTTTACGGTTCGAGTATTGAAGGTCAGAATACCTTCAGGTCGTCTGTTTTTAATACCCATTATTTTAATTCATTGGTACACTAATAAAGTTATGTTTTAAATCATTCACTCATCATACAGAGCGTGAACCTGAGTGCTACAATTGGGTTCTATCTCTACCCTACTCCCCTCCATTTATACACCCAAAGCACCGTTCACTTATTACTTGTTGAGGCAGCAGCAGGGGCTTCCCTATCAGTCTACTCTGACTACTAGGAAAGAAAAAATCTGTGCCATACTTACCTGTATCATACTGTACTTACAATACTACAGTACAGTACTATACCATACTACCTTCCTGATGCTTGCCCATTACGCGCGATCACAATGGGCAACACAGTCGCAATATGGTCAATATATTTATTGCATTGTTCCACAGTGAGTACAGCGTTCCAAAAACTCAGTATGCCTTGCGCCAACTCATCCTTTTTGGAGGGTTTCACAACTTTTCAGATATGGTCCTTCAGCTGATGCCAGACCATTTTGATAGGATTGAAGTCTGGCGATCTGTCATTGGAGGGGGAAGAAAAGGACAATTAGTTTAAGAGATACAGTACACAGTAATAACAGTGGGAAAAAATGAGACACGGTTACCGCACTTACTCCGCTGGCATCTTCACCCAGTTGATACCGCGCTCAAGGATATGCGCTGTTGAAGTGGTGTGCTTCGGATCGTTGTCCTGGTAGAAACGGTGACCATCCGGGAACTCACGTGTGATGTATTCCACAATCTCAGGCACAATTTTCTCTTTGAAGAAAGCTTTATTCATGATTCCTGTAACAAGAAAAGAAAAGTGCTCAAAAAACTGCACACTAGTACAGTGCGTAAGGCAAAAGCGTGTGACATACGTTTTACTGTACCTTCAAAGATGACGATGCATCCTGGTCCACGCCTAGAGATGGCACCCCACACATGCATCTTCACTGAGTGTTTTGGACGCGGCTTCATAGATATGCGACCTTTTTTGTGGAATGCAAAGGTGGCAAATCTCTCCAGCGAAACAGTAGACTCGTCAGTGAAGATGCAATCCTGGAAAGTTTCTCCACTGTCGATCCATGCCTGGGCCTGGACCACTCTCTTGATTTTGTTAACGTCCCTTATCATAGGGTACGCTCTGTAATGACAAGGAATAAATAATTTTAGAGGTACTGTACAGTACAGTTTCTTAAACAACACTTTTACCTCCTGTACTGTCCAGTACTAACCTCACCCGTCCATATTTCCATCCAATTCTGCGTCTCATCTTTATGCTGGTCTCGGATACAGTGAGATTGTGATTTTGCTGCAGAGTGTATTTGGCCCTTAATGCACTCTTCTCATCATTCTCTTCACTTATTTTGTCGACCAGAAGAGTTGTCTCCCTACAATGTACAGAAAAACAACAATCCGGTAAGTTACAGTGCAGTAGGCCACAAGCACAGCACATCATTTGCAGTAAAAATAGTATACAATGAGATAGATCTACACAATATATAGTTCTATTAATATGAGGCAATATACACAATAGATATACTGTAGTTATATAAATATACCGAAATAACTATAAAATTAGATAGATCTACACAATATATAGTTCTATTAATATGAGGCAATATAAACAATAGATATACTGTAGTTATATAAATACACCGAAATAACTATAAAATGAGAGAGATCCACACAATATATTGTTCTATTAATATGCTGCAATATACACAATAGATATACTGTAGTTATATAAATATACCGAAATAACTATAAAATGAGATAGATCTACACAATATATAGTTCTATTAATATGCAGCAATATACACAATAGATATACTGTAGTTATATAAATATACCGAAATAACTATAAAATTAGATCTACACAATATATAGTTCTATTAATATGCAGCAATATACACAATAGATATACTGTAGTTATATAAATATACCGAAATAATTATAAAATAAGATAGATCTACACAATATATAGTTCTATTAATATGCCTCTATATTAACAATAATAGATATACTGTATTATATAAGTTGTTTGAAGAGGTACCCGGGCGCTATCTCTGTATGGCTTATCTGATGTGTGGAAGTATAAAAAGAGTGGTGTAATACTGCCTGTAAGTGGTTTTCAAGTGGTGTCCTCTTGTGACTCGGAACCCCAGCAGGATCTATCCGGGACCCTTGTAGGCAATGAATACAAAAAGGATGGGGGAGCACAATAGTTGGAAACAGGCAGTGTTATAGAACTTGTAATTGCTCTTAAGATGAAGCAGTTATATCCTGAGCGAGTGTGGTAGCTCAGGTGTCTAATGTCTGATTGGAAGGATAGGCACACATGGGTGTATATGTGTTGGTGAGAAGGTAAAATAGAATAAAGGTATATATAACTTACACGGCCTTGTGTAAGCCCAGTCGCATCAAAGTTTCTTTGGGAATCCCGTGTGCTTCTAATGAGGCTTTTCTTCTTGCGATGTGGGTTCTTCTTCTTGATATGTAGGCCGCTTGCTTCGTTGGTTCAAAGTGTCGCTCCAGGGGGATTTCCTCTCGTGTAAACAGAAAGGAGGATAGGGTTAACACATACATATATACGTCAATGAGAGGGAGGGGATGATGTGTTTATGGACCACCAAAAAAATACATATATATTATAATCTGGCACTCACACGGGCTAGTGTGAGTGTACTCTTATCTTGGTATCTTGTTCATTTATGGGTGTTGCCCAATCAGTATCAGGTGATGAAAGGGTGGGGTATAAGGGTATAAGTGGTAAATATATCACAATACTCACACATATAAAAGACACTAAGGTCTGGAGGGTAAAAACTAACTTTAATAAAAAACATGCGAAATAAAAACAAAAACAGAAAGCAATCGTTGAGCGCGGCTGGTATGAGCAGGGAGTCCCTGAGTACTTTGCCGCGGGACGCATGCGCGGTGATCATATTTCTCATTGGTTAGTGACGCTTAGTGACGTCACCACTTAGCGCGAAATAACGGCAGTCAGTGGTATTTAAATCGTTGTTTTTACTATGTACAGCACTTCTTGATAAAGTTCTTTGGAACGAAACACGTAGAAGGTTTGCTGCTGCTCCCTAATCATTATGACTTACCAATAAAGGATCGTTTTGCAAGACCTGCTCTTTTCATTCATTGCTGTGCGCTGCACACCCTGGCTTTTGGAATCTTTATCCCAATACAGCTGCACGCTCTGGAAGGGAGGCACTGGGAGGAAGGAGAATATTGTGAGTACATTACCTGGGGCTAACCCAATGAGGAACAGGGGGGTGTCCTTGGACAACCCACCCCAACCTTCAGGGTAACCTTATGCCCTCTTAAGGCTTAGTACTGTTGCTTTTTTTATTCATACAAACCCAGTTTATGCTCCCTTCCATTACACACGGTCCCAGCACTTTCTGAGCACCATTTCACAATCAAACTAGGATTATTTTATCAGCAATATACAAATTAGCATCAAAAATGCAAAACGGGAAGACAAAAGTGCACAGAAATTGTGCCGTTTTATATTTGTTATATTTCTATTCATTTTTCTCTGTAAACTGTTTTCATATTTTTATGTACAACTTACAATGGATCATTATGTAGTAATTCTAAGCTTTTATATAGACTGATTCTGTTGTTGATACTACTTTATATTTTAGCCTCACATTCTAACTGTTTAGTAACATACTGTAGAAGATACTCCCCTAATAGTAGGACAGATAATGTAATGTAGCAGGGAATATACTAGTGTACTGATTGCAGAGTCTGAGTGATGCCACAAGACATACTGTATTAGCCCAAATATAGTACGGCCTCGTAGATAATATGACCCTAAAGTTTTGAAGGTGTTCTACATGAAAAATAAAAGGTGTTAGGCTGCGCATATAATACGAGTACAGTTTTCGGAAGGACATTTTTAGGAATAAAACATAGCACTATATTTGGGCCAATACAGTACTTTATTGAACAGTAAGAGGCTCTCAGAAATGCCAGCAGCTGCTCTGATGATTTTGCCCCTCCTGACAAACAAACAACAACAATTGGAGAATTCTCTGTTTCAGGAACCAGTTGAGTTTGATAAAGTTGCAATTTACTTCTCCAAGGACGAGTGGGATTATTTAACAGAAGAACAGAAGGAACTTTACAAGAGTGTGATGATGGAGAATTACTAGGCTCTCTTGTCTCTAGGTAAGAAAGTGTGTGTGTGTGTGTGTGTGTGTGTGTGTGTGTGTGTGATTTGATTTCCAAAACTACAGGAACTGAATGTATATCTCTAGTGATATCCGTGTACATAGCACTGCACAGCAGTATAATACACGTGACATAACAATACAGCAGATAATGGGAATAAGACTTTTCTATGGTGCAAACACTTTAAATATATACGTGTCTCCCCTGAAATATACAGGATGTGTCAATGTGACGCCTGAGATTGTATCAATGATTGAGCGCGAAGAAGAGCCGTATATACAGTAAGGGGTCACCAGCAGTATGAGAAGGAAAATCCTATGGATATCAGCACTGGTGAGTAATAAACACTTTTGTGGTGGGTGCTCTAGGAAAAAATCATTATATAGCATATTTCATAAAACAAGGAAACTTGATCACAAATTAGTATATATCAATAATTTCTAATATTCTTTTGTAACTTTACAATTCCCATAATAAAGTGGAAATGTATGTGGTACATGCTTCCTGATTTTATAAATATATATATCTCGCTGGTAGGCAATATCCTCACAAATTAAGTTTATTGCCATTTTGAATGCATTTCTTCACTTCTACTTGGAAACATTTACGGAATACCCGATTTGTTACACATCTTACCATGTGTATCCTGTTTTTTAAATAAAATCTGACGTTTGAAAATCATTTTTTGTATCCAATGTTAATGCATTTCTTTACTCAAATTTTTTCCCCAGCTGATGGATGCATGAGCAGGAATTCTCATGAAGGATATCATATTTTGCTCTGTTCACCAGATTGTGTAATGGAAGATACCAGTGTTACTCAAATGTATCACGGAGCAAATCACATTAGTCAAGATATACCAAACCAGAGTCTGAGAGAAACTGTGAGCATTATGGCTAGGGAATCAACCTCACAGGAAGAAGGAAATCTCCCAGACTCCTACATTAATACCATCAGAGAATATACAGGGACAGAATATGCATCTACTCCTATTACAGCATGTAACAAAGGAAACATGAATGCAGGGAACGTTCACAAGAACTTGTCAGTACAAGAAAAACCATTTGTATGTTCTGAATGTGGGAAATGTTTCACATATAACTCTAAGCTCATTACACACCAGAGAATACACACAGGAGAAAGACCATTTGTATGTTCTGAATGTGGGAAATGTTTTAGCCAGAGAGCTAATCTTGTTAAACATCAGAGAATTCACACAGGAGAAAGATCATTTGAATGCTCTGAATGTGGGAAATGTTTTACCCAGAATGTAGATCTTGTTACACATCAGAGAGTACACACAGGAGAAAGACCATTTGTATGTTCTGAATGTGGGAAATGTTTTACCCAGAACTCTATTCTTGTTAAACATCAGAGAATTCACACAGGAGATAGATCATTTGAATGCTCTGAATGTGGGAAATGTTTTACTCAGAATGTAGATCTCGTTACACATCAGAGAGTACACACAGGAGAAAGACCATTTGTATGTTCTGAATGTGGGAAATGTTTTACCCAGAACTCTACTCTTGTTACACATCAGAGAGTTCACACGGGAGAAAGACCATTTGTATGTTCAGAATGTGGGAGATGTTTTACCCATAACGGTACTATTGTTAAACATGAGAGAGTTCACACAGGAGAAAGACCATTTGTATGTTCAGAATGTGGGAGATGTTTTACCCATAACTGTACTCTGTTAAACATCAGAGAGTTCACACAGGAGAAAGACCATTTGTATGTTCTAAATGTGGGAAATGTTTTACCCATAACTCTACTCTTGTTGAACATCAGAGAATTCATACAGGCGAAAGACCATTTGTATGTTCTGAATGTGGGAAATGTTTTACCAGTAACTCTACTCTTGTTAAACATCAGAGACTTCACACAGGAGAAAGACCATCTGTATGTTCTGAATGTGGGAAAGGTTTCATATATAACTCTGCTCTCCTTAGACATAAGATAATACACACAGGAGAAGGACCATTTGTATGTTCTGAATGTGGGAAAAGTTTCACATATAACTCTGCTCTCCGTAGACATCAGAGAATTCACACGGGAGAAAGACCATGTGTATGTTCTGAATGTGGGAAATGTTTTACCCGTAACTCTACTCTTGTTAAACATCAGAGAGTTCACACAGGAGAAAAAACAAGACCACCATAATAATCTACCGGAGACTCTCACAGCCACCACCAGTACCAGTCTAAGTTCTTTCAAAACTAAAGCTGTCTGACATTTTAATCTGGTCTGTAACTGTTACATACGCCTATAATATATATTATCTCTAACTGTGCATGCAATGTCTTGTATATAATGTATACCCTGTTCACTTATGTAACAATGTACTTGTAACCATGTATTTTTTGTCATCATAACTCTTTGCCCAGGACATACTTGAAAACGAGAGGTAACTCTCAATGTATTACTTCCTGGTAAAACATTTTATAAATAAATACATTTGTGTGTTCTAAATTCAGTAAATGTTTTGCTAATAAGCAGGGTGCCAACAGAAATCATGGGGCCAAGGACAAATGAAAGGAGCAGGCCCCCCCCACAACCCATAGCGCACCTACCTTTCAAAAAAAAAAAATTAGCGCGCAATTTTTACTTAACTGGTTTTTTTTTTGGTTTTTTTTCAACTTTCTGTTTATTATTTCCAAGTATAAATCATGCCAACATATTACATTACATGGTCCTGGTGGACAGACTCAACATCAGACATACCACATTTAACATACAGGGGGAAGGGAAGATGACAGGACAAAGACAGGTAGAGGGGTAAGGGGAGGTGAGAGGGGGGGAGGGAGGGGGGTTGAGAAGGCGCTCCCATTCACTTCCTGGATCTCTCTGTCGGACGGTCACCACCGGCCCTTGGTGTTGTGGCACTCCCGCATATTGGGGTTTAGAAGCGTCAGCTGAGACCTAGCTCCCTATAGGGGGGGGCCTACCGTTGGTCCTCTGTGTCTGTTCTGTCGCCTTGTCTGTGCATCCAAAGAGAACTCATTTTGTCCTATTAAAGCCAGATGGTGGCATTGCTCAGCCCCGGGATATCCGTCTGGGCAAGCCAAGGCAGCCAGACTTTTTGAAAATTTTCGCCAGTATCGTTAACCAGACTCGTTAACTTTTCCATCTGGCATACAAACCAAATTCGATTTCTAATTTTGTCTATTGATGGAATTGCGTTCTGGTTCCACAATGCTGCAGTCTCGCACCGCATAGCTGTTGCAAAATGTGCTATTAATTTGTTTCCCGTTCTCGATACTTCATCAGTGGGTTTGCCTAGGAGGAACAGCCACGGGTCTAGCTGAATTTGGAGGCCCAAGATCCTCTGTAGCCAATCTCGAATCTGTTGCCAAACTGGCATAAGCTTTGGGCAGGACCACAGCATGTGTACCAGATCCCCCTGTTCCCCGCACTGCCTTGGGCAGAGCGGGGAAGCGCCTTTAATAAATTTAGCTAATCTGACTGGGGTGAGATACCACCTCAACAATACCTTATATGAGTTCTCCTTCAATGTCGTGCAGATAGAGCTGCTGGCGGCCGCCTTGAATATTTCCGTCCAGTCCTCGTCCTCTAGTGTTTCCTGTAGGTCTGATTCCCATAAGCTCATGAATCTGGGTCTAGTTATTGCGTCTTTGTCAGTACCGACCACCTGTCTGTATAGAGTGGAGATCAGTCCCCGTGTGTCAGTTCCCCGCACACAGAGCATTTCAAAATTCGTTAAGGGTGGTCTCACCGTGTGTTTGTTGTAAAATGCCCGGACCTGGAGGTATCTAATAAATTCTGTGTTAGGAATGTCTGTTTCTGACTTCAATTGATCAAATGATTTGATGGTGTTGCTGCCCTCCAGGTCCTTTAGTCTGTGCACCCCCCGTTGTCGCCAGATCTGAAAATTCTTCCCCTCTAGACCAGGAGCAAAATGCGGATTCCCATACAAAGGGGCCATTAATGTGTGTTCAGAGGTCAATGAGTAGCTATATTTGGACACATCCCAGACCGAGAGTGAGTTGACCACTGATGTCAATGGATCTTTTATATCTTTAATTCTTTTTTTCGGGTACCAGATGAGATCCCTGAGCTCTAGTGGGGCGCACAACTCCCTCTCCAGTGACACCCACCGACGCAGCTCCGGGTCCCCATGCCACTGTGTAATTTGGCACAGCTGAGCTGCCTTATAATAGGACAACAAGCATGGCACTGCCAGACCCCCCGCTTCCTTAGGTTTCTGCATAATTGCTGCTTTTTGTCCGTGGTTTTTTTACCCTTCCAAATAAATGCAGTTATTGAGTTTTGTAAGTCCTTAATCTCGGATCTTACTACCGGTGTCAGGAGAGTTTGAAACAACTACAGTATTCTGGGGAGAATGTTCATCTTAACACTGTATATTCTGCCTAGCCATGAGATACCATATGCTGACCAATCCTGTAGTTCCTTTTTTAGGATCCTTATCAGACTGGGATAGTTTGCTTGATATAGGGATGTTGTCTGTTTTATGACATTCACCCCTAGGTATTTGATGGACCTGGGCTGCCATTTAAACTCAAAATTGAGTTCCAATAGTTTTTGCATATCCCCGGGGATGTTCAAGCTCATCGCCTCAGTCTTTGATTGGTTTATCTTAAAACCTGAGAGCTGGTTGAACTGCCCCAGGAGCGCAAATAGGTTGGGGAGAGAGGTGAGCGGTTTGGTGATTGTCAAGATAATGTCATCAGCGTATAACGCTAATTTGTGCTCCTGTGAGTTAATTTGGACCCCTGTTATGTCCCTATTACTGCGTATGTGTGCAGCCAGCGGTTCGATGCATAAGGCAAAGAGCAAGGGCGAGAGCGGGCACCCCTGCCTCGTCCCACTTTTGATTGGAAACAACTCGGAGGGGAAGCCTTGATGCAGGACCCTCGCTGCAGGAGACGTGTATAGTGCTTTTATTGCCCTCAAAATCTTTTCCCCGAAACCATATGCCCCAAGCGTGGTCTCCAGATATGGCCAGTCTATCCTGTCAAAGGCTTTCTCCGCGTCCAGGCTTAACACCAAACTCCGAACCTTGCTGGCATTGACAAAGTCAATTATATCTATTACCTATCTGGTATTGTCGGCCGCCTGTCTATCTCTAATAAAGCCAACCTGGTCCGGATGGATCAGCCTAGGCAGGATAACACTTAAACGATTGGCCAGTAATTTAGAGTAAATTTTAACATCCGAATTTATCAACGATATCGGCCTGTAACTTTGGCAATTTGTGGGATCTTTGTCCTTCTTATGAATCAAGGAGATTGACGCCTGGCGCATCTGGGCCGGGAAAGGCTCTCCCGCCAGGACCCCGTTAAATAACCTGAGCATGTGTGGGGCTAGTAATCCAATGAATTTTTTATAATGTAAATTAGAGAACCCGTCTGGGCCCGGGGCCTTGGAAGACTTCAAGCTTTTGACTACTGCTGTCAGTTCTTCACGTGTGAAATCACTCTGTATCGCCTCGCTCTCCAACCTGCCCAACTGCGGCAGAGTAGCCTCTGCGAGGAATTCCTGCAGTCTACGCCTTGTATTTACATTGTGGACTTTCTCCTCATTGTACAACTGAGCATAGTATTGTTTAAACTCTTCCACTATAACTTTAGGGTTGGAGGATGTCTTCCCCGACTTTGTTCGAATTGTTTGTATATTGTAATTTGGCTGCCTATTACGGAGTCGGTTGGCTAACATTGTGTCTGGCTTGTTGGCTTTCTCATAAAATTTTCTACGTGTCCAACTCAAGTCTTTCTCGGCCCTGGAGGTGAGGAGGAGGTTAAGCTCAGTCCTTACATCCTTCAGCTCCTTTAGGGTATCTCCTCTGCCTGATCGGCTATGTAGTGCAGAGAGCTCATGTAACCTCTTATATAGCTGTGTCAATTTGGCATCCCTCTGTTTTTTCTTTCTCGCTGCTATGCTAATTAGCACCCCCCTCATCGTGGCTTTGTGAGCCTCCCACAGGGTTGTGTGGGACTCCACACTGCCTAGATTGGTCTGGAAAAACTGTCTGATCTCCTCTTTAACCTTTTTCTCTAATTCTGGGATCTTAATCAGTGATTCATTAAGTTTCCAGTTTGCTCCCGGGCTAGTAGGCCTAATCTGTGTGCATCTCAGCTCTATTGATGCATGATCCGACCACGTAATGTCGTGTATTTTGGAATCGGATATCTGTGGGACCATTCTACTAGACACAAAAAAGTGGTCAATCCTGGTGTAACTGTCATGAGGGTGTGAGTAAAAAGTATAGCTCCGCTCCCCTTGGTGCTGTTCACTCCATATATCTACCAGGCTCCCCTGCTTGAGGCCCTCCAGCAGTGGCCCATTCCCTGTGTGTCTAGGCTTTTGCTGCTGCGGTGATCTATCTAGCCGGGGGTCTATTGTTTTGTTGAAATCCCCTGCTAGGATTATATTTCCCACGGCGCACCTTTGCAATACCTGGAAGAACTCCTCAAAGAACTTCGGATCGTTCTCGCAGGGCGCGTATATACAGGCTAAAGTTACTCTACATTGTTGTAGGAGTCCCACTAAGATAAGATATCTCCCTTTGCTGTCCCTTTTTGCTCTCTCTAGTTGGAAGGGGGATTTATTGTTGAATACTATGGCTACCCCTTTCTTTTTCTCTTTAGCGGAGGCCAGGAAAAACTGCCTGTAACCTTTATCTAAGAAACCTGGGCTGCTGTGTGTACTAAAGTGGGTCTCCTGGAGGAAAATCACGTCAGCCCCTCTGCGTCTGAATTCAGAGAAGGCTACCTTGCGTTTCTTTGGGCTGTTGAACCCTTTAACGTTTTGGGAGATAAATGTTACTTCCATTTTTGTATGATGTGTGGAAAGCTAAGCCAGATGCGGTGTAGGTGCTTACCCGGGGGGTGCATCCCTCGCTGGTGGTGCCGTCCGTGATGACATCTTGCTCCGGGGATCACTCCCTCTCTTCGGGGGTTAGGAACATGGGTGGGGAAAGACATAAGGGAAAGGCAAGGGAAACAACATACAAATAAACTCATAAACAGTACCCTGGTGGTCCCAAAGGGCCCCAGGGTAAATGCCCGGAAGTAAATCCTTCCCACTGGACCTTCCTCCCAGTCCAGTGCCATAGTCCCTCCTGCGGACCATGGGATTCCGGGGCTTTAACAGGGGAGTGGGCTGGGCCCAACTCCCTGTCGCAGAAGCACATGCCTGCGGGCAGAATTGGTGACAGACTCCCGACCACCCGCCGGCTACTGCTAAACATCCTCGCGCAGCCACCTCCTCCCCCAACTGGGTCTAACTTCACACGACCCTTAAATCCCCCAACCTACATGTCTCCGTGTGTTTATTAGTATTCGAACCTATCTGCCGCGTTCTGGCCTGTTTGTAATGCCTAACTGGGGACCCACGGAGCTGCCCCCCCCCTGCACCCATGGACCTCCTTCTATTCTGATTGCGACCCCCCTGCTTCCTCCACTAGCCTGCCCTCTCCCTTGCTTGCGTCCCGCCCAGGTGGCCGCTGGTTTCCCTCCTCCTGCCTTGTGTGCTAGGCCTCCATCTCCTTCAACCCTCCTCCCCCTTGCCTCCTGGGTATCTCTCCCTCCTGTCGTGCCCTTCCCCCACTGCTCTGGGGCTGCTCTGGGGTGACAGCCTCCTCTGCTCGGCTCCCCTTCACACACGCTGTCTAGCCGTCTTCCCTCAGTGTCCGCTGGGCGTCTGTACCCCTCCCCGGCAGTGGAGCTCGTGTGCCTCTGCCGGGGGGAGCCGGAACCCATCTCGCGATGCACTTCCGGTGGGACAGCCTCTCTGCCGGATATCCGGATCTTCGCGTCGCCTCCGGAACTCGTCGGATGACGCGGCTGTGAGTTGTCAGTCGGGAGCCGGATGAGGGCAGGGGCGGTCGCAGCCGGGGGCGGCCTCACTCAGCTTACCAGTCTGTCCCGCCAAAACAGCAGCCGCCATGCTTCTTGCCGCGCTTTCGCCCCTTTGTCAGGTAAGTCCATAGACGCCATTTTGGGGGGTTTTCTTTGCCATTACAGGTTTAGGTACAGGTGGGTATGTCCACTCCTACTGGTCACCCTGGACACCCTCTGCGGTCCGGGTGGGTCTTGGGGGAATGATCATCGAGGGGGGTAAGAGTAATAACTGAACTTATAACTTGAACAACCTTAACAGTGATTTTAGGCAGCTTGTTTGAGGCACTATGCGTCCGTGTCCGCTCTATCTTTGCGTCGCTCCGCTGCTTTGGGCACTTTTTCCCACTCAGCTGGGCAGGGGGGGGGGGCGCGCCTCCGGACTCCCCTGGCCGGTGGTTGCTGCGTTGATGCCCAGCTTTTTGAGAAAGGCAGCCCCCTCTGCCAGATGTTTTAGGGTGTGAGAGCGGCCGTTTCTCATCACCACCAAGGCAAAGGGGAAAGCCCAACGATAGCGGACGTCTCTATCTCATAGGGCTCTTGTAATGGGAAACAGCGCCATCCGCCTCGCCAGAGTGATAGGGGAGAGATCCTGGAAAACCGCCATGGTGATTCCCTCAAAGGTCACCGCTGGCATTGCCCGCGTGATCTTACAGATCTCTTCCTTCGTTCTGTAATGGTGCAGGCGGAGGATCACGTCTCGGGGAGGGTTGTTGGGCATTGGACGTGAACGCAGGGCGCGATGGCAGCGGTCCATTGTTAGCTCAGCCTCTGTTTTGCCTGGCAATATGCTGGTCATCCATCTATTGAGCAGGACCTCAGGATCCAGGATCTCCTCAGGTATCCCCCTTATGCGCAGGTTATGGCGCCTGTCCCGATTTTTGCTGTCCTCTTGCCTGTCCTCAAGCTCTGCGACCCTGCGTTCAAGTTCCCCCATCCGTGTATTTGTTTCCACATGGCACCTTGAGCTTTCCTCCATTTTTTCCTCGAGCTCGTTCGTGCGGGTGCCAATCTGGAGTATATCTTTGCGGAGACTCTCCACCTCCCCCCTGAAGAATGACTTAAGATCTGTTAGCAACCAAGCTATTTCTTTTTTGTCCCCGCTTCTGTCTGTGTCCCCTCCATCTCGGGGGCCGAGTCTGAGTCTGTGCCTGCAGAGTTCTCCTCCGGCCTAGCTTTGCTTCCCCCTGTGAAGTATAATCGGACGTCTGTTTTTCGTTTATTTTTCAGCCTTGTTGTGGCTATGATCCCTCAAAAGTGGTATGGGGCTGTTCAGCAAAGATTCACACCCATGATGCTATGCTTAGATCTAGGGTAGCTGCGCTGAGAATGTCTTTTATTAGCTGATTTGTGCCGGTGGGTATTGGAGCTGCTGCATTACACTTCCATCCACATACCCGCCGCGCATGT
Source organism: Ascaphus truei (assembly GCA_036426205.1). NCBI lineage: Eukaryota > Metazoa > Chordata > Amphibia > Anura > Ascaphidae > Ascaphus > Ascaphus truei. The sequence continues at coordinate 11,158,352 of CM071586.1, forward strand.
TTTGCATGTGCATGTCTGGAGCTGGGCGAAGATAAAGTGCAGGAAAAAAACCCTCCCCCCAATACTGGCAGGTAAGACACAGTGCTCCAATCCATAATTTGTTATACTGTAGTTATAATTTTACTGTATACAGTATAGTTACAGTATATACTGTAGTTATACCGTTATACTGTATATAGTTTGCCAGTAGTTAAAGTCCCATATTGTGAAATACTCAATGCCTTTAATGCACTTTAATGTACTAATGTTTTATTTTATTTTCAGACCTGCAGCACTACAGGAAGGGGGGGACTTGTGCAAAAGTATTGTACTGTGTGTATACTGTAGCAACAGTCAGTAAATTATGCTAATCCCCCCTCTCTCAATGACAAAAGATCTACAGACTTTGGACAAATTTGGAAGAAGAGGCGACCTACTGTATATTTGTATTATTCATTTTCCATGATTATCCTGCACAAATAAAATTGTTCCTTCTTTAAATTCCTGAGAATCATTTGAACTTTGTGTTTGTGTGTGTGTGTGTGGGGGGGGGGGGGGGGTAGTTATGCAAGCCCTGTCGAGAAAAAAAAATAATGTCTCTTTTGAATGAGAACACACAGCTAAACAAAGCCAAGTTATGAACCTCTACTCTAATTCATTCAACCTCTAATGAATCGCTCTTGGGGAAGGTGTCAATAAGCAGTTAAATTCACTTTGGTTTGTTAGGCTTACTGTGTGTGTGTCTGTTGGGGTTGGGGGGGGTGAGTATGCAGGATTATTAGTTCAAAGAAATCTTTTGAACAGGTCATAAGAATGTTTTAAACCCCCCACCCCAAATAAAAGGTACACTATGTCACCCAACTCATAAAGAACAGTATACATTACAAAATTGTTAAGCCCAAGTTTAGAATTTTTTTTTTAAAAAGGGATGTCTTTTTTCCTCCCAGAATTTTGAAATTCACCTTGAATGAGAAGTCATTCTCGCCAAAGCCCCGAGAAGGATTTACAGTATCACACTGATCATCATAACTCTATGCCCAGGACCTACTTGAAAACGAGAGGTAACTCTCAATGTATTACTTCCTGGTAAAACATTTTATAAATAAATACATTTGTGTGTTCTAAATTCAGTAAATGTTTTGCTAATAAGCAGGGCCGCCAACAGAAATTATGGGGCCCAGGACAAATGAAAGGAGCAGGGCCCCCCCACAACCCATAGCGCACCTACCTTGAAAAAAAAATGTTAGCACGCAATTTTTACTTAACTCTTTTCTTCTTATTGTAATAAGGAAAAAAAATATTACAATGCAATCTGTTTATTACACCCCCAATACATATACAAATACACCCCCACCCCTCCAATACATATATAGGTACAACCCCACACATCAATAAGATAATGAATAACATTTGGCAAACATTTCACTACAAGAAGATAACAGCTTACCTTAAGGACTGGGGCCGGAGGCTGGCGCAGGGGGAGCTGGGATGGCGGGCGCGTGGTCGCCACTGCGCTTCCCTTCCGTCACACGTTGGAAGCGGGGCTGGACACCACTCATCTCACCCCAACAGGCTGAACACCCTGCACATACGTGCCGAGACCTGCGCAAGCGCACAGGCTGTGCTTGACAAATGTGTGTGTGTGTGTGTGTGTGTGTGTGTGTGTGTGTGTGTGTGTCTATATATCTGTGTGTATATATCTGTGTGTGTGTGTGTGTGTGTGTGTATGTTGGATCAATCTAGAAAATCTAGAAAAAAAACATGTGAATGACTAATTTTCTGAACCCCTTAACCAGTGTCTGGATGCCCCCGCTGCACAATTTTCAAAGGCAGCAATCCCGCCTGGGATCTTACCTGATCCGAAGTCCCTCAATGTCCAGGTACCTGATTCCCGCAATGTTATATATTTGAGGGGAGGTGTTCCCTACCTATCTTCTGGGTTAGGGGGATTCCGATGTCTCTTGTCTGAAGCTTGGGAGTCAGGTCTGGAAGAAAGCAGTATAGGTTATTTTGGTGTAGGTATAGGACAGTTAAGATATATAGGGTAAATAAGATATCCACGTGCTAATATAGCGTGCAGTCTACCGGTGATCTGTGGTCCACTTCTGTCAGTTTAACCCTTACGTGCATTCTGTCAGTTTAACCCTCATTTGAATTCCTATAGTCAGTTGACTGCATATCAGTTTAACCCTCTATAATGTTAAAAACATTCTATAAAAATATCTGCAAAGAAGACCGCGCAGTTGCATTTTTACGCGAAAATTATCTTCTGGGTGTACCACAAGAGTCACCAAATGAGCTATTTCAATCACACCTTGATCACATTTTCTATAACGTGCTAAGAAAGGATGCAGAAGATTTGTTTTTACAATTTCTTCAAGACATACGAAGTGTTTATCGTTACAAACCAATGAGCTATATTGTTCCTTTGTAGTATAATAAAAACTAATACATATCATATTGTTCCTTTGTTTAGTAGATAAAGTAGACCCTTTGTTTAGTAGATAAAGTAGACTGCACGCTATAGCAGAACAGTAGAAGTAGACTGCATGCAATAGTAGCACCGATATCCAGATCCAGAGTGTGTGTTTGAGGCAGAGTGAGCGTCTGTGTGACAGAGAGTGTGTGTGACAGAGCGCGAGAGACAGAGAGCGAGAGACAGCGTGTGTGTGACAATGAGCATGTGTGTGACAGAGAGCGAGAGACACAGAAGGAGACAGGGTGACAGAGAGGGAGACAGGGTGACAGAGAGGGAGACAGGGTGACAGAGGGGGGAGACAGAGAGGTGAGACCGGGTGACAGGTGGAGACAGGGTGGTTGGGTAGGTAACTGACTGGAGATAGGGGGGCCATGGGAGACCAAGGGGAGATATTGGGGGGGCCAGAGGAGAACCATGGGAGGCCGTAATGTCTGGGGTGGCCGTGGGGGGCCAGAGGAGAATCAGGGGAGGCTGTGGGGGGCCAGAGGAGGTCCATGGGAAGCTGTGGGGGCCTGAGGAGGTCAGGAGGGCTGTGGGGGGCCAGAGGAGGTCCAGGGGAGGCGTCGTGGGTGGCTAGGGAGGGCATGGATCAGGGAGGTCATAGGGGAGGTCATGGGGGGGCCAGAGGAGACCGGAGGGGACTGAGGGAGGGTGTGGGGGGTCCAGGGGAGGGCATAGGGAGACCAGTGGGGGGACAAGGGGAGGCCAATGGACGTCATGGGACATTGCTTACCTGCTCTGTGCTGGATAGAAGAAATGGCAGCTTCACAACTCAGAGCCTGGCTCCGAGCCAAAAAATAAATCCTGGCAATGCGCCCGCCAATCAGGTTGGAGGGGGGGGGGTTCCAGCAAGGGAATTGTAGGGATCATCAGCGGGCACAATCTGGTTTCCAGGGGCGACCGGAAACCTGGATTTGTCAGCACTGCTCACAGGGATTTTTTTTTGGGGACACTGCATTTTTTTTTTTTTTTTTTTAGACGGGCACGGCTGGGCCCCCCTGACTCATGGGGTACGGGACACCAGTACCTTCTGTCCCCCCCTGTTGGCCCCCTGCTAATAAGTCATGTCTTGATGCACATCAGAGTTCACAAAAGAGAAAAATTATTTTATTTTTGTAAAAAAAATATCTTTAAACTTATGAAAACATAATACATTTTTATAATCGTGGGATATATTTTGCTTTTTATTATTTAACTTTGAAAAATTTAATTGTAACAGTGTTTCCCCTACCCAATCTCATATTGGCCCCCTCATGTGGAAACTGAACCATGTTACATGTGGTGTAGTGTGGTGCACCTGCTGAGTCTCCCGCGATGTTATAGGGGATATCATCAGGACTGGCTCCTGAGGTATAGCTGAGTTATACTCACTCTTGGTACACCGCCTCCATCTCTTTCAGACCCCCAGTGTTGTCGGGAGGAGTCTCTGAAAGAGAACCTCTATTTACAACTTCTTCCTAAATGACTCCAAGCTCAGGCAGAAGAGTTCTTTTAGCAACAGATACTTTATTACAGCAACATATGGCAGCCTGCCCATTCTGCAGCCTGTCTTCTTAGCCGATTATAATAAGTTGCCAACCCCAAGGAAGTCCCTGGCCCTACACTCCCAGTCGAGGGCACCGAAGCAGGCCTAACTCTTCCCTTACTCCCTGATGGAGTAAGAGGAATGTCTTCTCCCACCACCACTCCCCTGAGGGAGGGCACAAAACCTGCCAGAGCCCTGGCAGTTTGCTGGGACAAGACTAGCCTCACTCATAGGTGGTGAGGCACTTCTAAATTCAGGAAGTGCGGTGCAATAAATAGCTCCAATAGGCACCACCCCTGTGTCACTGTAATTGGACACAAAGCCTGATGACACTATCTTCACTGAAATACTGCACAGCACATGAGTGTGGGGGAAAAGCTCCATGATTACTCCTGGCTACCTGCCCTTACCAGGAATTATTGCACAGGAGGAGAAATAATTATAACCCCAAAACTACACAGGATTACACTCTCCCTCTGGTGGATCCAATGGTCCCCACTTGGTCCTAAATTTGCTGGGCCTTCCTTCCGATAAACAACCTGAAATACATAACAATTTATTTGTACAACAACATAAGTGCATCATCTCTCAACAGAACTACCTCATGCTAGAAACATCCCAATGTCTAGGATCACTCCCTAATGGAGTATCCACTCTTTAGTAATAGTGCCTGCGATCAGGTTTCTTCACCTCTCACCTGTTGTGATCTATGATCATTATAGAATACGATTTAGAAAGCCCATTCTCAGGACAGTACACCAGTTTGTGTTTAAAAGTATTCCTTCCTATGCTCCAAATTCTCATTAGGTAGCATACTTTCTCTTCTGTCCTGTAAACAGAATGTGAAGTACAAAATCACCCTGGATAGGGGGAAAGATGGCGGTGCACAGCGTGCCAACAGGTGCCTTGTGCGTTCCGGAAGCAGGAAGAAAAACGGAAGCTGGATGGCGATTTTCGGTGACAAAGTGCAGTGGATGCACGAAACGCGTCCGAGTTCTTTCTCTAGATGATTCTTTCTTTTTAATAACATGTCGTTGCTGTTCATTACTGTTCATTAAATTTTGCACCGAAAATCGCCATCCAGCTTCCGTTTTTCTTCCTGCTTCCGGAACGCACGAGGCACATGTTGGCACGCTGTGCACCGCCATCTTTCCCCCTATCCAGGGTGATTTTGTACTTCACATATGTCGGGCTGAGAGCACGCCAGAACCAGAAGGACCGTGTGTACAAAGGTCGTGAGTACTTGTCATTGACACTGTATTGTATTTATCACTATGGTCTAGCTCTAAGGGCTGTTGGAGTTATTATTTAGATAGGGGTCAGGGTCCCTAATTCTTTTGGGTTCCCTTGACATCCCTTTTCTATGTGTTACCCACACCCCTAATTTTGAGCATTTTTTGACCTAAATACAGTTTACTCTTTATACATTTCCTGGTTCCTCCAACAACAATTGCTGCATTTGAAACGATTAATTAAGCTATATAGCTACTCAACCATCTCCTAAGAGAAGCAATTTATTCCACTTTGAGCACTGGCAGAGAAGACTCTTCTCTATCTATCTCTGTAAACAGAATGACTGGTCTTAGAACTTAAATAATCCTCGACCGCCTCCCTTAGCCAAGTCTCCCTATTGTCCTCGATTTCCTGCATTATTGGCTCAGGAACGTAAGGGTACTCAAACCCATGATACTGCTTATAATGGGCTATTATGGCTCTCTCTGCCCTGCTTACTCTAGTTAGCTGCCTATTCCCGGCCCTGCCTGGCAGTACCCAAGACAAGGGTTCCTCTGGAGCAATCTCGTCATACAATATAGAGGATTCCTTGGGCATGACTATCCCTTTTTCAATCTCGTCCCACCTCCTCACGAGTTCATTTTTGGCTTCTTCAACAGAGTACACCCCTATATCCCACCAATGGCCTTCCACGTCTCCACGCATTAAGATGAATCTAGTACGGTCCAAGAAGGCAGAATATCCTTCATACAATGGGGCCCACCATTTGGTGCTATGCTCCTTCAAGTGCTCCCTCAAGACTAAGGCAGTTTCACACCCGTCGGTATCTCCACCGGACGAGACTCCTGAAGTGGCACTAGACTGTGTGGGTTCACCATAGCGTTTTGCTTTCCCCCTTACCACATGAGTATACACAATAGGATTCATTTTTGCAGGCTTAATATAAGGTACCACTTCCCTCCCCGATTCCTCATCAGAGGTTACACAATCACCCCAGTCCTTGGATGAAACAGCCTGCTCTTCGGATGCGTCCCGTGACTCACCAGACCCCCTTTGGCTCGATTGTGACCCCGAGAGAGACAAGACAGGGGCAGGGATAGGGGCATGGCCTTGGTACTGGGAAATGGGGATGAAGAAATGTCAGTGTCCTTATACAAGTCCCGACGACAGGCAATGCCACGACCGGTGGGCGGTTTGAGTAGGTCGGACTCACCCTTTCTTCTGTTTCCGCGGCCTAGCACGGCCTTCATATATCTGTCCATATCTTTCTGAGACTGATGCTTATTGTTGGAGAGAAGATGTGAGTCAGCGCTTGTACTCCCAAAGGAAATCCAAACACAGGATTGTACCCAGAAGAAAGAGAAAAATAGGCACAACACAATATAAGTACAATAATAAGTGCACATAAATGGATGAGGATGGGTGAAAGAGTCTCAAAATATTTAGACAGTTTCTTTGGGCTTCTACGATTCAATCAGCCCTTGTGACCCCACGCTGCAGGGGGGGTGGGTGACACGCGTCTCTACCGTACCCCGAACGAAGGGAATGTGTAGAGCCACAAGTTAGATAGAAGAATAATTTATTGGTATAAAAACAAATAACATAAACTCACACATAAGAAATCACTGTGTCGCTCTGCACGCCGCCTTGAGTTCTCCGTTCGCGGTTTGTATCCTTCAGGCGCGTCCGACATCAGGAACTCTCTCGGGGGACTCTTCTTGGCTACGGATGCCGACAGTGACCAAAAACGTACACCGGCAGGGAACAACGCGTTTCGCGAGCGCACACGCTTCCTCAGGTTCCTGCCGCTGTGGGTGTCCTTGATGTTATATTTAAACGTACAAGAAATATCAATCAGAGGTGGAGGAGGGGGAGGGGAGGTCCATTAACAGTGCAATTTGTAAAGCCCTCATACAACCTCCACCTCTCACTCTAAATCTAGTCAATCTCCCATGTATATATAGACTTATTTGTCTTGCAGGCTAAAAAATAACCTGCTCATTGTGCACAATAGTATCTCCAATGTAGGAAATACTGATGCAGCGGCCATTATTCGCACGTGCCTCGAATCAGTTTTCGTGTTGATAGCTGTATTCCACTCAGTATTTTCTCGTTTTTTCACTATTCATGCCGCGTTCGCGCAATCCGGCACCGGGCAAGCGGACGTGGTAGATCTGTTTAATTTAATGGTTTCTAGTTTCTTTGGATGTAATTCTTCTCATATCCGCCATGTGGCAGAGTTAATTAATTATAATTTGGGTGCCATTCTTTGCGTATCTGCCAGGTGGCAGAATGAATTAAATTAATGAATTGGATTGAATTGGAATGTGTAAAGTACATCGCTTTTGCAACTTTGTAAGGGTGCAGGTGTTTAAAACAGATACTAGTGTACATACTTACAGTGGCCCATTGTGAAATGACCTTGTGTTTTCGAAGACGTTATCAAATTAGGCGTTCCTAATAAAAAGCATTAAAATACTCAATGTGTGCCTGTAACAGGGGACTTATCCCTGTTCACAAATGTGCCTCTAATCCAGCAGTGTGGTGGTTAACTGCTGGTAGGCAATTAATTAACACCACCTGGCTGATTACAGGTGTTAGAAAAAGCCTGCCTCTGAGACAGGAAGAGAGACTCCTGAGCACACATGTGAGCTGAACAAGGAGACAAACGTCTTGAGCCTGCCAAAAGAGACTGCACGCTGCCAGCAAGACACAGGGGAAAGTACTTCTAAACCTGGATCCTGACATTGCCTTAGCGCACAAAGGTGTGGACACCAGGAGAACAAAGAAGCCTTCCTCTACAAGAAAACAGGAGAAGACTTATCTTATAAGACTGTTATCTATGTCTTTATATATAAATAAATGTCCTTATGATTTGGGCCGGTGAATCGTAACCACGCAGTTAAAGAGAGCTAGACTACAAGTGTACAGTATATATACTCCAAAGTGGAGCGTATTTTTGTTTGCTGATTTACATGTTTGCTGTGTTTAAAGTGGCAGGCGCATTAAAGCCTTATTTTAGTTTCACCTTAAAACAGTCTCCATTGCGTACCTCTGAACACGTCTCTTACAGTGCCTTTTTTTTAACATTCTTTCCCTGCACAATTGCTGAGTGGACATTATGGCTAAACAACAGATGTATAAAAAAATCTGACTGTAGTTATGCGTTTTTAATATACTGTATTCAGCGATTAATGCTGCAGCAGAAAAGATGGCGACTGTATCGGAAATATATGAATATTTAATATCGAACTACGATTTTTACAAGTTTTCAACTGACGTTCATGGGTGGAAGCATGCGATAAGAAAAACCATAAGTAACGATCAGTGTTTTTTTCGTATTGCGCCTCCTGCCAGAGAGACTTGCGGGTATTGGGGTGTCATGCCAGAATTTCACAGTATGTTTGATCATGGCAATCTCAAAAGACGAAAGGTGGGTTTTAACCCATGCAAGATTCGTCAAGCCCGATACAGCAATGTGCCGGCAACAGGACCGGTGTCCGGTCCGACCGTCAGTTATAACCTGGTGAACGGCAATCCTTTGTACCTGTCCCCGCCTGAGCATGAAAATGTCCAGCTTGAGCATGATTTTGTGCACAGGTACCAGCAAGCTTGGATGTACCAGTACCAAAATGTTTTCCAGCATCATCAGCTGTCAACTACAAGTGTAGCAGGCCAGCTGGCACCTGTCAACTATAATGCAGACTTCATGAGTCACAGAGAGTCATCACCACCCGTGTGGCAAAGCTTATAAAGAAGGTACAGTATACTGTTACTGTATGTACTGTACTACACTGTATTACATTATACTATAATGTACATGATAGTCTTTAGTTTTTAGCTGCTGTTCAAGCTGCCGTGTGTAAAAAAAAATATTTTTAAAACAATACTGTAGTGCTGTATGTAGTTTACAGTACATTACTGTACTAGTACTACTGTACTACTGTACTGTACTTATGTGTGTAGCCCTTAGACCCCCCCACCCCCAGTTGCAGATCGGACCCCTAGGGTGTACTAAGGTCTGGCTACATGTGTCTAGGTGGTGCATACCTGCTGGCAACAGGAGGGCCTGAGTCTCCCGCGATGGTATGGGGGACAACAGGGACAGGTTTCTGGGGTTCTTGCCTTCATCTCTTAGTGGTGCAACGCCTCCATCTCTGGCAAGCCCTATCAGGGTAGGGTGAAATCCTTCCAGAGAACCCCACTCAGGAGCGAGAGATTTCAGTCTCACTCAAGTCTTTGTAAAACAGCAGCAGCTTCCGTTATTGCTCACAGCACACAGCAGAGTAGCAACAGCAACAACAGCAGCATACGGTACAGCAGGTCTTCTCTCCCCAGACTGCACCCCCTCAGGATGGTCTGTGGGTTCTCACTGTTTCCCTGCCACAACCCCAAGTCACAGGCACTCAGGGTGGGGCTAGCTCTTCCCTCACCCCCTAGGCAGGGTGAGGGGCACTGGTCCACCGTAGCTCTATCAGCTCTACTCAGGGCCTGCCTGAGCTCCTCCAAATGTAATACATTACTGGCACTCTCCAACTCTGCACTCTGAACATTAACTCCTAACACACACACACTAAATAGGCTGTGCACTGCCCTTTATGACTTTGGCAGGCCCCTCCCCTATGTCTGTTGCCTTAGACACAGAGTCAGGGGGCCTACCTCCACCAATCAGGGCAGGGCTTGAAGCGGGGGAAACCCATGATAACTACTGGCAGCCATCCCTTAGCAGGGCTTATACCAGTAGGAGGAAAGACATATAGCCCCCATTTCTTACCGGGGCTACATGTGCAATCAATACAATACAGTACTTTACTGTATGCGAGTTGCGGGGATGTTTCTATGTTGAGTGCACATTGAAGAATGATTTGATTGGCCGCTGAAGTACGTGAAGCTGCTGCAGCTTAAAAATGTAGGGAGAGGGTGGGGCTCAAGAGTCAGAGCCAATCAGAAGTTTGTTCTCATCGTCTACAATGGTTGAACGTCTGCTTTAATTCCCAATGAAGCGACTTGACGCATGCGCATTACCAATAATAATAGAATTTTTTTTGTTTTTCCCCAGAAACGAAACTTTGACATCCATCGCTAAAAGACAAGAGAAGGGATTTTGGATGGACCTCTAATATCGCTTATTTTAAAAGTTGCTTGCGCATTGTTTGCCAAGTGGGCAAACATTTAGTGACAGTGCTATTTTTATCTATCTATAGAACAATTGTGAGCTTTATAGAAAACCTTATACTATACAGTACAGTCATCCCCACTACTGTTTTACAGTACAACTTTTCTTATAAACACCAAAAATAAAAATATATATCTTTTATTCCATACACTGTGTATTAATTATTATTGAATGCTTTCTACTTGTGCAACAGTAAATACTGTTTTCTTTTACTGGTACTTTAATGTACGTCTCATTTGGACATTTTTTAAAAATAACCGTTAAGAGAAATGCCCTTTCTTTCCGTACTGTACTGTGCTGTATGTGAAGTGCGATGCTTTGTTGAACTGTTCATAAGAATTTCAGGTCTGCAATAGGGTGTCGGTCAAAAAATACGTTTATTTTTTAATGCATACAGTAATAAAAAAAAACAGTTGCTGTGGTCTTTCTCTTCTCTTCGTTGTGGCATTGCGAGATGGGGGGGGGGGGAGATCGGGGAGTGTGGGGGCTGCATCTCTGAAGATCCGATAGAAAGAAACAAGTACTGGTAATTACAGGTCAAAAGGATTAAAAAAAATACATTTGTTCCCCAACAGGATTTCTACTGTATACAGTTACTGTACTGGAACACAGAGAGGGTGGGAGAGGGGGGTTTGTGTAAGATACCGGCTTGTTTGTACATAGAGTAAACACAGTTCTGTAATCTTACAGTACAACCCCCCCCCCCCCCCCCCCTCCTTTGCCTTTTTCACAGTAGCTGCTGGAAATCATGTACTGTATACTGTAAATAAACAGACTTGGTTAGTTTCATTAAAAAAAAACACATTTAAAAACACTTTTTTTTGCACAAACGAATTTCTATACAGTGACATACTTACCTGTTCTTGATTGACTGAAATAAATGATTAGACAATATACTGTAAATATTTTTTTTTTTAAATTAACAAACACTATTTTTTTTTTTTTTTTGTTTTACACAAACGATTTTCTATTCAGTAACATACTTACCTGTGCCTGATTATAAAGGATTAGACATTGACTATATTTCAAAACAATAAAAAATCAACAGAAAATGATTAAACACATTAAACAATAAATCAATGTTCATTTTTTGTTTTTGTTTTTGGAGGAACAATTTTTGCACTACTGTAGAGTTGGGAGAAGTCGTTAGCAAGAGGGGTGCCACTCCAAGCACGAGCCCCTGTATGCCTCAACAGGCCATTTATAGTGTCTCTGATAGCTCTTATAACTGTAGGGGTAACACGGAAATAACGCCTCACTTCATTCAAAATGTTATTTCTTAAATTTGCTGGCAGAGCCCTCTTTCTTTTATTTCCTTCATAATTTACATTGTGGGTCCAACCGCTGTACATCTCAAAACTGACGTGGTGTTTAAATATTGACAGGGCAAATTTCTGGGTTACATCAGCACATCCAGTCTTGTATTTCTCCCGGTCGTGCTGGGTCAGGTCGGTCAAGATGATGTCCGGCATCGCTGGAAGACTGGGTGGTGCTGGTGTACGTCTGGCAGCAGGCGAGGGTAGGCGGTCTGGGAGGATGCTTTCCTCCTGTTGTGGCCTTTCCGGGGTTGTCCACGCGTCCTCAAAGGCATACAGGCACACGTATTCAGATGGATGGGGTGAGCGTCGGGTGCTTGGTGAGGGAAGCGTGAAGGTCACGTCATGCTGGACACCCTCCTGCTCCTGCGTCGGACATACAGGGACAGGGACAGGAACTCGCAGCAAAGAATACAGCTTCTCCATGTTCCTTTCCATTTTCTCCATGTTCCTTTCCATTTTCTCCATGTTACTTTCCATTTTCTCCATGTGCATATGCATACTCAACATGGTCTCCAAAAGAAGCTCAACTTTTTGCTCCGTGCTGTAGACATTGGCCTAGGTGGGTGGTGGAGGTGACCAGGGGGTTGCCAGGAGAGCACCCTCAAAGATGTGTTTGTGGAGCAGGTGAGTCGGGGGTTGACAGGAGAGCACCCTCAAAGATGTGTTGTAGAGCAGGTGAGCCGGGGGTTGACAGGAGAGCAGCAGCGTCGAGGATGGGTTGTGGAGCAGGCCGGCACGGGGTTGACAGGAGAGCAGCAGTGTCGAGGATGGGTTGTGGAGCAGGCCGGCAGGGGGTTGACACGAGAGCAGCAGCGTCGTTGAGGATGGGTTGTGGAGCAGGCCGGCAGGGGGTTGACATGAGAGCAGCAGCGTCGAGGATGGGTTGTGGAGCAGGCCGGCAGGGGGTTGTCAGGAGAGCAGCAGCATCGAGGATGGGTTGGGGAGCAGATGAGCGGGGGGGTGCAAGGAGAGAATCAGGATTCCACTTGACTTGCACTGTGCTAACTGCGCCGATCTTCTTCTTTACAAAATAAGGCCCAGGGGTCTTAACCTTTGGAGCCTTCGGAACATTTTCTTTATTCTGCTTTGGTTTTCGCTTAGGTTTTGGCTGGGAAACTGCTTTCGCCTTTCGCTTGACCGGCAGAAGCAAGATGATTATTGCGTCCGTAGAATCGGGGGCGATCAATGGAAACAGATGGACGAATGCACAATGCAGTATCTGGACAAGAGCAAGTTCAGATAGAGATGAGTGTGTAAGAGTCCATACAATTTGTCTCACCTTTTATTTCAATTTTTTCGCGGGCATGGACACGAGGTGCAGGTGTTAAAAGTGGACGGACTGTATACTAATCCTGTTGAGTGACGTAGAGGCACATTCAATTAAAGTATAAATACACCATCCATTTTGTGTATTCAACACACATTTAATACACATTGAATTCACATCTGATAGCTCTGTGTGTGCTACAGTAGCCTTTTTTTTCTTATCAGCAGCGATGCCAAAGAAAAGGATTTAAAAAGATCTCAGCTTGAGAATAAAGGATATGTACCAGAACGGACACACCATTGCACAGATCCACCGCTGGTTAGCTGCTTTGGGCCTCGGTTTAGCAAAAAGCACTTGTTTGTTATCAAGCGCATGGGAAGGCAAAAAACGTCAAAAGAAAGCCTACTGTCACTACTGAGTAAGTACTTACTGTATTGTCCTCCATAACTCTACCAACTTCTTGTACTGAGCAGTACAGTAGTTGTATGCCTGTGTTCAATATTTTACTAATCTTTACTGTACCTTTCGACTGTACAGTATAACATTTTTGCCATTCTTACAATAAGTCTCTAGCTTTGTAAGTCAACTCTACTGTAATATACATTACTGTACTGTACTGTACTGTCTTCTGCACTTTAGGAGGTGGTGTGATAGTGTAATCACTTCAAAAGATTCTGTTTTCTTTGAACTACAGTATTAATCCTACAGTTTGACGGCTATTTATTTAATATATTCATACTGTATACTGTAGCGCCCAAAGTGAACTCACAGTACAATAAGTGCAGCAGCAACATCAGGTAATAGGAAATCTGTGCGCTATTGGGATGCTTAATTTGCCTACTGTAACAAATTGTTCTGGTTTTCTTTACACATTAGGGCGAACACTCTTCTGGTGGACCAAATAAGTGACGCGAATGATGAGACGTATGCAACAAGGGTACAGAATGCACTAGAGGCTACTCTCAAAATAAAAGCATCAGAGACCAGTATCAGGGTTATGAGACGGAAATTGGGATGGAAATATGGGCGTTTTAAGTAAGAACAGTATACAGTACGTCACCCATGCCCTCTTTTTTATGTTATTGTATGCTCCCTCCTAATACAGTATCATACTGTATGACCAGAATTTAGTGGCTCTAACATTTTTCCTTGTCATTACAGAGCGTATCCTATGATAACGGAAGCCAACAAAATAAAAAGAGTGGACCAGGCACGGGCATGGATTGAAAGTGGTGAGACTTTCCATGATGTCATCTTTACAGACGAGACAACTGTAGCGCTTGAGAGGTTTGCCCGTTTTGGATTCTACAAAAAAGGACGCCTATCTCTGAAGCCGCGTCTCAAGCACCCAGTGAAGGTGCATGTGTGGGGTGCCATCTCTAGACAAGGACCAGGATGCATCATTATCTTTGAGGGTAAAATAATGCACAAATACACTGTGAGGATTCGGGGATCGCGGCGCTCACAGCACGACCCCTCCTCACCTCCTTTACCTCCTGCAGCTGCCGTGGTGCGTACCCCTTGCTGGCGCTGGTCATCTCCCGCTGCCCTGGGGGTTTCCTGCCATCTCCGGCGGTTCGCCTCTGCTCCGCGTCCGCCTCTCTCTCATGCGGCTGAATTCACCAGAAGACTGGGCATCTCTTCTTCCTTTTCTTTAGGATATCACCCTCAATCTAATGGGCAGACCGAGAGGGTTAATCAATCCCTCGAGAAATATTTAAGGTGCTTCGTCTCTGACTCTCAGAATGACTGGGTGGAATTACTTCCCTGGGCTGAGTATGCCTTTAATTCCTCCAGGAATGAGTCCACTCATGAGACGCCCTTCTTTATTAATTACGGATTCCACCCGGCTCGCCTACCTATTTCTAATATCTCCTCTGGAGTACCAGCCATGGACGAACACATCTCCTTCTTACAGGACTCTTGGTCTAGAATTCAATCGGCACTTCAAAAGACCTCCCTGACATCTAAAACCCAGGCTGACCGTCATCGCCGACCTGCACCCAACTACAAGCCTGAGGACAAGGTTTGGTTATCTACCAAGAATATCCATCTCAAAACCCCTTGCTCCAATTGGCACCTAGGTTTCTGGGTCCATTTCCTATCATGGAGCAGGTAAACCCGGTGTCCTTCCGACTTCAATTACCTCAAAGCATGAGAATCCCTAATGTCTTTCACAATTCGCTTGTCAAGCCATTCATCTCCAGTTCCCTCTTTCCGGACCACTCTTAAACCAGACCCAGTGATCATACAGGGCAACGAAGAGTACGAGGTCCAAGCTTTACTAGATTTCCATCTTTTGAGAAGTAAGGTCCAGTTCTTGGTCCATTGGAAGGGCTTTGGACCCGAGGAAAGGTCGTGGGTACCTCTTAAAGACATTAATGCACCCGGACTTCTCAAACATTTCCAAAATAAGTTTCGGTCCAAACCATGGGAGGATCGTCCTGAGGCCGACCCTGAAGAGGGGTACTGTGAGGATTCGGGGATCGCGGCGCTCACAGCGCGACCCCTCCTCACCTCCTTTACCTCCTGCAGCTGCCGTGGTGCATCACCCTTGCTGGCGCTGGTCATCTCCCGCTGCCCTGGGGGTTTCCCGCCATCTCCGGCGGTTCGCCTCTGCTCCACGTCCGCCTCTCTCTCATGCAGCTGCCATTTGTCCCGGGCGCGCACGTGGACAGCGCATGCCGGGTGAAGATAATTTATTCACTGCACTAGCAGTGAATCCACGCCCCCAACTGACGTACAGGCTATTTCCCCCGACCAAACTTACTCACCTGCCTGCCAATCAAGGGGACCTATACAAGACAGCTCCACGCACTCCTCCAGGTCTGCCCCAACTTCATATTGGTCAGCCGCACTTTATTTTGCCTGTCCTGCCATTGCTCGACATAGTCTCCGCTTGTGGATGTCTACTCTGGCACTTTCTCTTTTCATTCACTCAGGTCACGACTCGGCTTGGCGGACGGCAATCTCTGGCTCTCGACCCCTGCTTGGACACCGACCTTCCGGAATTCTCCTATCCCTGACCTTGGCTAACGGCAACGACTACGACTCTTCTTTACCGGAACCGGCAAGTATTGCTATAGCTATCACCACCTGGCCTGGCAACGCCTAAAACACCACACTCCGGACACGCTCCTTTTGCTGCGAGTGTGTGCACATATATGTCCCCACCTCAGTAATAGGGACGGGTCTGGTCTGTGGGCAGCACCGGCGTAACATACGCTTGCTGTGGCCTAATGCACTGGACAGCTGTACTGTATTCAGTATTTTGTACCCTGATGTTTCATTTTTTTTCTTGTTTCCAGGAATCATGAATAAAGCGTTCTTCCAAGATCACATAATTACACATGTGGTTTGAATACATAAAGAATGATTTCCCATCTGGTCACCGGTTCTTCCAGGACAATGATCTGAAACACACAGCGTCGATGGCTCACATTCTTGACAGCGGTATCAACTGGGTTAAGACGCCAGCGGTGTAAGTTGGGTAACTTTTTCTCATTGTTTTACATTGTTTACTGTATATCTCCTTACGTAATTCACCTTTTTTCTCCCCTCCTACTGTATTACAGATCACCATATTTTAATCCCATCGAAATGGTAGGGCATGAGTTGAAGGATTATATCAGAAAAGTGTGGAAACCGTCCAAAAAGGAAGAATTGGTAAAGGGGATACTGAATTTCTGGAACAACATACTCACCGTAGCCAAATGTAATAAATATGTTGATCATATTGCGACTGTGTTGTCTATTGTTTTATAACGTAATGGCCAGGCCTCGAGAAAGTAATAAGGCACAGGTAAGTATTATACAGGTAAGTATGGCAGTAACACTAACCTTGGCTGCAGTAATTGGTTATTTTTATTTTGCAGATCAGTTGCAGTGTTTATGTACAACCCCCCCCCTCTCTCCCCCCTCTCCTATCAGTAGTTACTGTATAGAAATTTGTTTTTGAAAAAAAATTATATATATAAAAAAAAAGTTTTTAAATAATAACATATATAATATTTGTATTGTTGAATCAATTCTGTTAATAACGCACAGGTCTGTATCATACAGGTACAGTAAGTATGTACAGTACAGTAAGTAATTGTTTATTTTTATTTTGCAGAGCAGCATCAGCAGCATCAGAGAAAAAAGGAAGGGGGGGTGTGTGAGATTACAATACTGTGTTTATATACAAATCAGCCTGTATCTTACACAACCCCCCCTCTCTCCCCTACTCTCCTATCAGTAGTTACTGTATAGAAATTATAGAAATTTGTTTGTGAAAAATTTTTATATTAAAAAAAAATAAAGTTTTTAAATAATAACATATTAATATTTGTATTATTTAATCAATTATTAAAGACAAGCCTGTACAGGAATTATTGTATTTTTGCATTTTTGTATTATTCATTACACAATATAATTCTAAAGAACAATTATTATTCAACTACTAAAGTGTGTGTGTGTGGGGGGGCAGCTTTGAAGGCCGTATGGTAATCTTATTAACAGTTAATTTTCTGGAATGGCTCTTTGGGGGGAGGGGTGTTGTGTTGTTGATAAGCGGGGAACTCCAAGTTGACTTGGCACAGCACAATACTAGAAGCTTTGAAGGGCTTATGACGCGCATGCATGGCAGGCATCAGAGCCGATTTCAGCAAACATGGTAATCTTATTAGCAGTTGAAGCAAAGCATGCCACATTTTCTTGAATGGCTCTGTGGGGGGTGGGGAGGGGTGTTGTTTTGTTGGTACTGCTAACAAACCCATGTGAACTTCACCGCCTAAGACTTTGTGCCTGACAAGAACGGAAAGCTTGCTTCTGAACTATCACAGGATGACCGGGTTAGCGAACATGTTACTGTAATACAGCACATGTTTTTTCTTTAATCATACAGTATCTGCTGGCCAGCTCATGCAAAATGTGCTGACCCGTGGCACCCACCCCTCAAATAAAAATCACGTCGTACAGTAAAGTATCAAAACAGTGTAGTATAATGGTTGGTCGGAAAGGCATTTAGAAATTGTTTTTAATAAGGTCTATTATTGCTTAGTTGATTCTACTACAGTATTGCAGCCATGAATATTGCACACTGAACGTGTGTGTGTGGGGGGGGGGGGTTAAAATCATCAAACCCCCCCAAAAAATATATAATATTTGTTTTGTTTAATCAATTATTTCTGGTTATTATTTGCAGTACTGTACAGTACAGCAATACAGAATCAAATGCAACCATAGTGAGGGAAAAGACAAGCCTGTACAGGAATTATTGTATTTTTGCATTTTTGTATTATTCATAACCCAATAAAATTCTAAAGAACAATTATTAATGATTTGATTCAACTACTAAAGTGTGTGTGTGTGGGGATGGAGGGGGCAGCTTTGAAGGCCGTAGGGTAATCTTATTAACAGTTAATTTTCTGGAATGGCTCTTTGGGGGGGAGGGGTGTTGTGTTGTTGATAAGCGGGGAACTCCAAGTTAACTTGGCACAGCACAATACTAGAAGCTTTGAAGGGCTTATGACGCGCATGCGTGGCAGGCATCAGGGCCGATTTCAGCCAACATGGTAATCTTATTAGCAGTTGAAGAAAGCACGCCACATTTTCTTGAATGGCTCTGTGGGGGGGGGGGGGGGGGGGGGTGGTTTTTTTGGTACTGCTAAAAAACCCTCCGTGAACTTCACCGCCTAAGACCTTGTGCCTGACAAGAACGGAAAGCTTGCTTCTGAACGATCACAGGATGACCAGATTAGCGAACATGTTACTGTAATACAGCACATGTTTTTTCTTTAATCATACAGTATCTGCTGGCCAGCTCATGCAAAATATGCTGACCCGTGGCACCCACCCCTCAAATAAAAATCCCTTTCTACAGTAAAATATCAAAACATACAGTACAGTATAATGGTTGGTCGGAAAGGCATTTAGAATTTTTTTTTTTAATAAACTGTTCACCTTAACCAAGGAATGTAGAAAACAATAAGCGGGAAGTCTATTACTGTATTAATTATTTGATTCTACTGGACTACAGTATCGCAGACATGAATGAAATGTGTCAGCTTAGAAGGGTTTATGGAACTTGCGCATGCGCAGCAGGCAGCTCAGCCGATTTCAGCCAACATGTTAATCGTGACATTGAATTGCTATTGGATTTTGATGACAATAACTCGCGATTGCCCACTTGAGTTTCTCAATGGTATTGCAGAATACGCTTAAATACCATTTTCTAATCCGGACAAAACGATAATCAAACTGCGTGTTTAAGTCGGCACGGTTAAATCAAATTGCGCGCCATCGAATGGGTATTCCGATCTAAGAGAGTGTTCTTCCACACTACCCCTGAGGGTGTCTTTAAAATAGAGAAGAGAAGGACATAGCATAATACCGTTTATTCACAATAGATAGATTAAAAATAAGGCATTCTCACAAACGGCTAAATCACAAGAGCTTTGTGAATAGTTTTCCAGCATAGGCTCTCTTCCAGCTTCCTCACGTCGTTCCCTCTCTAGTGGGATATCCGTGTGATGTCCGTCCCAGTTTCCAGTCACCAGCTTCTTCCTGAGTTCCTGCGTCCCCGGGATGGGGGAGCCTCTGCATAACGCAGGAAGAAGCTGGTGACTGGAAACTGGGACGGACATCACAAGGGAGCTGAGGAAGGGTGCTCGGGGCCTCAAGCCCTGGGTACTGGCTCCAGAGAAAATGAAGGATTGATATGCTGTGCTGAATAAAGACCCAGTTGTACCACCAGAAGCCTGTGTGTCTTTCCTGTGAGAAGTATGTGCCTGTGGGAGTCATCCTGCCTGGCAAGGATCCCCATAGGATGGAGGCGCTGCACTGAAGAAGAGAAAGCCTGTACTGTTGTTGCTCCCAACCACCATCTGCAGACACTCAGCCTCCTGGAACCTCACAGGTTAGCACCTGTTACCATGTAGTGATCGGAGGTGCGAGAGGCCTGTGCATGCGCTGCCTCTTTCGGGGCTGCATCAGAAAGGCGCTTTGCAGCCCTGTCTCTTTTGGAAGGGCTCTAGGAAGGCGCTTACGCACCACTGATTGGCGCAGAGTAATCTCCTTCGGTGGTGCCACCCCCACTCTTTCGCTGCTTGAGGGAGTCTGAGAGAGCTGATTTGTCCAGACAGGTGAGTCACAAGCGGACACTCCCACCCCAGTGAGTAACACTGCAGTGCTCTCTTTTTCTCTTGCATTTCCAGGAGAAGGAGGAAAAAGATCAGGTTCTGCCGGGACTATGGACACTGATATTCCTCCGCCTAGGGAGGTACCTGTGGTTCCGCAGGAACAGGGCTATAACGTACCAGTCCCACCCCATGTCGTGTGTGCCCTGCTCTGACTCAAGCCCTAGCTATAGACCCCTATCACCCCGGCCCTCGTCACTTGTGATGCCCGTGGTATCAAGGAGTAATTCTATTCAAATGTGTAATTTGAAGTAATGCCTGTAATATCTAAGGGGACTGATGTGTATAACTGGTGGGAGGAAGGGAATATACTCTTAGGCCCATTACTATTATTATTACAGATGGGGCGGTACCGCAAATTGTAAAGGGAGATTACAGCAGGGTATGTACTGCATGGGGTAACGGTTCTCCCTGCTAGGAGGAACCAGTTATACCCAACTGTTATTATTGTTATGTATAAAATGTGGTCTATATATAAAAGACACTAGATGGCGCTCAAACACTCTATCTATATACAACTGTGCAATAAACAGTGATCAAATGAATCAAAATATATCAGTGCAATAAAGATAAAAGTAAAAACACTCAAACCCTTAGAGGACCCTACACCAATGCTTTAAACCATCTGGTATCTTGTAAGCCTCCAATTTTATCATTGTCGGATAAATGTTTTGGAATTTTAAAATTTTTGGCTCTGTGTCTCTCTTCTAGGTTTACTTACCTCCTACTTTTGCTCCCGATTGCTGTCTATGGATGGAATTTTTATCTATTATCTAGCATCTATGCTCCTTTAAGGGCTCTGCCATTTTATGTGCTTATTTATACAGTATGCACTATGGTAATTTATTTTCTTTCAGGTATTGACGCTCCCCTGATTTTCCTTTTTGTATAAAATGTGGTGTTATAATTCTGTTGGCCGGCACAATTATTGATGGGGCATAATTATGTCCCTCATGTGGGGACGTGAAGGATTTTTCAACAGAGGGAGAGAGTAGCCAAGTGCCTCTGGCTATAGTCTTCCACTGGTCTCAACACTATAATTCTGATAGGAACAGGCAGTGTTGGGGTAAAACCCTTGCGCAGGGCCTTGCCTACAGTGGCAGCCTGGATAGGTATTATGTTTGCATATCCAGGGGCAGGCCTAAACCGGCAGTTGGAGTGTCAGTACCTGGACCTGCCCCGTTATGGGGCAGGGTTACAAGCCCCTCCCCTGGGTATAAGAGCTGGTACTCCCCAAATTGGGGGCGGTGCCTTCCCTACCCAGAGGAGTGGAGGTGAATCCCTTTTCCCTGTCAGGGGGTAAGGCAGCTGAGGAGGGGTGCTCAGGGCCTCAATCCCGCGTACTGGCTCCAGGAAAGATAGAGGATTGCCATGCTGTGCTATGCTGAATAAAGACCCAGTTGTACCACCAGAAGCCTGCATGTCTTTCCTGTGAGAAGTATGTGCCCATGGGAGTCATTCTGCCCGGCTAGGATCCCCATAGGATGGAGGAGCTTTGCTGAAGAAAAGAAAGCCTGTACTGTTGTTGCTCCCAACCACCATCTGTGGAGACTCAGCCTCCTGTAACCTCACAGGTTAGCACCCTAGTACCATGTAGTGATCAGATCTCCCTTAGGGGGGGGGAGGGTGCTACACCAACATACACACACACATACATAAACGTATACACATACACAAACATATAAACTTACACAAAGACATACATATATAAATGTACACACAAACATATATATGTGTGTACACCATGATACTGGTAATGCAGGTAAATGAGATGTATAGTCCTGAGGATCCTGGAGTCTGGTACTGAGAGAGAGGGTGAGATGCCGGGTCAGTTGTTCATGGAAAACAGGACAGGCTCAACTCCTTGTTGAGTCCATCTGGGACACGGGTCCTGAGAATGTAGATCCCCCGAGCCTCCCTCTGTAAGAATGTGATGGACAACAGTTTGTGGGACCTGGTTGTGACAGTGAGGGGGTAACCAGGCTCACTGTTAAAGGTTTGGCCCATCTGGTTGCCCGTGATCCATGTTTTGGGGTCCTAGAATGTCAGCTCTTAGACCGGACTGTTGTATATGTACGGCTATGCATTGTATGTAAAATATGCAACAATAAAGAATGTTTATGCTTTTGCCTTTCCAGGGGTGCCAACAAGCACAGATTATTAGGCTATGAGTTTCAGGGTGGGTTTTGTGGAGAAAGTGTTTTCAGATTGTGCCTAGGTAGCGGGGTCCCAGAGTTGCTGGATACCCCAATAATGTAGCCCGGAATCAGGGCGGAATCCCGGAGATATATAGGCACAATGCTCCCATCAAAATCCTACACTGAAAACGTTCTTGCAGCTCACCGCAGACGTTCCTGCTTCAGCACAGACCAGAATGGCAAAAGTGGAATAGGGGTGCATGGTATCCCCAGAATGGTACAGGGGTCCCTAGTATAAGGGGGGATGCCCAGTTGATGCCCAGGTCACCCTGAAGCTGGTACAGGGGTTCAGAGGGAACTCCAGCTAAGTAATAAGGCTGTGAGGTTTTTATTAAAATGTAAAGTCAGGTTTGCAGACTGTTAGGCATATGGCTGGTGGGAATGAAAAGTAAAGGTTCTCATTCTATCCCTAATACCAAAAATTCGTAGACATTGTAGCCAGTGAAAGTGTAAAAGTATATTTTATTAAAAGGTATGTTTTAAAATGTATCATACTAGGTACACTGTGTTATAAGCTGGGGATTTCACAAAGACGTATCCAGGGGGGAGGGGGGAGGGGCTGGTGGGCTACCAAGGTCTGGTGCCACTGAGTCTGCCTAGGCCCGTACTTGAAAGCCACAGATGCTGCCATAGGTGTGAAAGCTATCTGGGCAGGATGGCTCTCTGAAGTGACCGCGTCCTGGGATGAATACAAGCCATTCCGGCAAGTAGTCACCTTTCCAGACGTGGAGGCACCGAGCCCAGCGGGTGGCTTCTGAATGACAAGTGGCTATGGTGACAAACCCGCGCATGTCCCTGTCTCATGCAGAAGATCCCGCTGCCTGGCTTTGGAACACTGACAGCCATCTGATTGGCTGGTTGGAAAGTTCCCAGGCTTGGATTGGTTGTAGTATTTCATGAATGAATCTGAAATACAATACGAAACCCAGCAGCCAATCCGGTCCTCAGATTCTAAGCGCCAAAACAGCAGCGGGGTTAAACTAAATGACCCTATTTCAGGAGAATAGATAAGTATTTTACTGTGTATTTCTGTCATGTTGGATGTAGCATTGGGCTTCTCTGTCGTCTGTTGTATACATATGCCACGCTCAATAGCACTCCATTTTGACACATATACATATATTTATTTTGTGGGGGCTCAGGGGTTCCCAAAAAGAGCTTACTGGGGTTCTGTGTTTTGTTAACCTATTCTCAGCTGTTGGAGGTTGGAGGTTGGTGGCTCCTCCTTCCCAGGTTTTAAGCCCGCCCCTCACCACTTCCCTAGTTTTCAGGTTCTTTCATTCTGCTGGATATAGACCCACTGTGGTCTTTCTCCCTCCTAATAGAGGTAAATGAGAATTTTAATCCTAAGAGAGGTATATTAGTATTTTATCTGGTAGTGTTAGATGTTGCGAACAGGTGTCTGCCTTGTCGTGGCTCGCAAGCTTACAACGCTTTGGCCAAAGGGTTAAACTAAATGACCCTATTACAAAAGAATATATAAGTATTTTACTGTGTATTTCTGTCATGTTGGATGTAGCATTGGGCTTCTCTGTCAACTGAGAAATCCTATAAGTAAACACTGCTAAATAGTAACTACTGCTGAGGCTGATTTTATTCTAACACATCGCCGGTTTTTCCCTGGCTTTTTCCTGGAATGCGACGCACTTCACCGGGAGCATGCCGCATTCATTTTGCGTTCTCAGCCACGGGTCATGCACCGGTCATGTGCGGTTGACGCGCGGTTGATGCCTTTAGTGAGAATGGTTCGGATTTAATAGATTGCAATTCTTCGTGTATCCGCCAGATGGCAGATATTCATGAATTGTAATGTGCATGCGCTTCAGTAATGTGTCAACTTGCAGGTGTTTCATTTAAAAATGATACCACAGTGTGCTATTGTAACTTGGCCTTGAGACTGAAGGAAGAGGTTGCAAAAATGTATCAATTTAGGCTTTTCATATTAAAGAAAGACAAAGACCAGTTTCTGTTACAGTATTCTCCAGAGACCCGCCCGCCATGAGTGTTCAAGTGCAGCCCGTTTTCCAAAAACACGACAAAAGTTACGCGTATTTGATATGGGCCGCGATTAATGCAACAGATGATAAGATGGCAACAGTTGTTCAAATTTATAAGTATTTTATCGAGAACCATGACTTTTACAAATTTTCGCCAGCTCCTCATACGTGGAAGCGTGCAATAAGGAAAAGGTTATGTAGCGATCCCTGTTTTTATCGTATTGAGCCACAATTTGTTGGAGGGTATTGGTGTGTATCACCAGCTTTTTCCTGTATCTATGATCATGCAGATGACAAAAGGCGAAGGGTCGTGTTAAAACCAACTAAGAAACGACAGTCGCTGCCAAGCAATGCACCAGCACCGGCTTCCAATAACGGCCCCACCATCCGTGACAACCCTTGCTGTCTATCCAGCAAGCCTGAGCCGGATTTCGCGTGCAGTTTCGATCAAGCTTGCATGTACCTAAGCAATTTTCAGCCTCATCAGCTGACTACAGGTGGACTAGTCCCGCTGCAAACTATCGACATGAATGATCAAGAACACTGGACTGGCAGTGGCCCGGCGCCAGCCGAATGGGAAAATCTATGGTGAGTATTGTTGCCGTATTATTTTCTGTTTTTTTTATTTTGACAATACAGTATCAATATCGGTGCGATTCAAAAGTCAAGCGATACTCCTGTAAGCAATATTATTGGCTGAGCGGCTTCTCCAGCACTGTGCTGCAGATACTGAACAATTGGTGGAACGCTAGGCACATGCACATTGGAACCTTCTTGAAAAGCATATGCATGTCATTACATCGATGGTAGGCGCATGCGCATGTGAACAGGAGACGCCCCCCGAGAAAATTATTGGTGGGACTGGAAGAGAACTTCTTTAGGGACTTCTTTAGGGGACTGACTGACCATTACAGTAAAACTTTTCTTTCTTTTTTTTCCTCAGAAAAGAAAACAGCTAATGGAGGGATTTCGATGGATAATATCGCTCTGTGTAACAATGCCGGCACATTGCAGAATCGGATTTAAAAACCCACGTACCAGAGTCTACAGTTTAGTGGCCGTTGTTATTGATTAGGATAGAATACTGTGCCTGAAACAGTATGCTGATGTTTTCCGGCCGTACAGTGTACAATACTTTTTATATACAGTATACTGTGTAATAAACCCGAAAAAAAACTATGCATTTATTCTACATGAATTACAGTAGTATACATACAGTATGTGTCTTCTATACAGTGCCAGTACATACAGTACAGTACAGTATGTGTCCTCTATTTTTTTAATACTCTTATACTGAGCATGCCTACAGTATACAGTACAGTATGCCTGGACAGTAGTGTACATTCTAGAAACACTGTATTTTGTTACAGTAGCAAAGGAGCCAATGGAACAATGTAAAACAAATCAACATGTTCTTTTATTGGTGGAGTAAGTACAAAAACATTTATTTACAAATACTGTACAATGTAGAAACATTTTAAGTGCACAGCAATTCAAAACATAAACAGGTGAATGGTTTACTGCTAGTGAAAACATTTATATACAGAAAGTAAAAACATTTTCAGTCAGTCAGTACAGTATGGTTTACAGTCACATGTTTTAAAAACAAATTCTTTATTCATCAAATATACAAAACGCAACATCTCCTTTATTAAAGAACAGCGAGTCAAAACATATACAGTGGGATGGTGTGTAAAACAGTCAGTCAGGCCTGCACCAGTATAGTCCTCGAGGGCAGCAAACAGGCCCGGTTGTCAGGGTAACCTTTGAAAACCGTGCCTGTTTGCGGCCCTCTGGGACTGGAATTGTGCAGGTCCTGTGTGTGTGTACAAGCAAGTTAAAACCTTTCTGTTAAAATCCTTTATTTAAGTATAGCAGGTCAAACATGTACATTTCAGCACAACAGTATGGTCTTACAGTACCCGTGATTAAACCAGAAAGTCCACCAGATTGTCCGTCCATGGTCGATTCCTTGCATGGCGCAAAACGCCATTAATGCAGTCTCTAACGCCTTTCATTACAGGATCTGTAATTGTATAAAAGCGCCGCAATTCCTCCAGAATGGTCTTTCTTAAATTGGCAGGAAGCGCCTTTTTTACGCGATTTCCTTCGTAGTTCACTCTGAAGGCCCAGTCGCAGTACAAAGAGTAGGGCACATGGTGCTTAAAAAGTAACAAGGCATACTTGTGGGGTGCACCAGCACTTATCAACCTATACTTCTCCCCGAGAGCCGGCGGCAGATCACACCAGTTGATGTCGGGCACCGTATCGATGCGAGCGAATGTAGGTCTTTTGGGAGCGGGTGTGCTTGAGACGACGGGAGATGGTAGGTTGTCTGGGAGGAAGCTTTCCTCCGGTTTTGGTCGCCGTGTTGTCTCCTGGCATTGTCATGTCCTCCTCAACGGCATACATGTACACTACATCTTCAGGTGGAGGGGGTGCGCTTGGTGATGGAAGGGGGTCGAAGGTCCCATTCATCACATCCATGCCACCCTCCTGCTCCGGCGTCGGGGAAACAGGGGCATGAACACCGAGCAAATGATGTATACCCGCTATGTCAGCCTCCATCTTCTCCATCCGTCGATCCATCCGTTGATCCATATGTTGCATCCGTTGATCCATATCTAGCATCCGTTGATCCATATGTAGCATCCGTTGATCCATATGTAGCACCCATTGCTCCACATTTAGCATGGTCTCCAGAAGCAAATCTATCTTTGCCAGCACAATAGAGTTCCCGGGGATATCCACACTTATCCCATTCAGCATCCGGTCTAACGACCTGCTTCTTGTGCATGGCATGTGGACATCTGGGTGGATGGGTGCGATAGAGGATGAGATGGGGGTTCCATGGAGAGAAGCAGCGTCGTCGTCGAAGAAGGGTGGAGGAGGTGACCTGTGGATATCCGGTAGAGGAGAAGCGGCAGCGTCATCGAAAAGGGATGGAGAAAGTGACCTTTGGATTTCCGGGCGAGAAGCAGAGTCATCTAAGAGCAAAGGAGAAAGTGACCCGTGGATTTCAGAGGTGGCAGCGTCGTTGGATAGAACTGGAGAAGATGGCCTGTGGGTTTCCGGGAGGGCGGCGGCAGTATCGAGGACGAAGAGTAGAGAAGACGGGCTGAAGATTTCCGGGACAGCGGCGGCAGAGTCGTCGAAGTGTATGGGAGGAAGTGGTCTGCGGATTCGATGGGTTGGCTGCCAATCGTTTTGCGTCGAGAGTACATCACCGTATATCTTCTTGACATAATAAGGCTGATGCCTATGAAAACCCTTAGCCTTTGGGGTCAGCAGAAGGTTTTCTTTATTGGCCTTAGCCTGTTGCTTTTGCCGGCAACCGCCTTTCGCCTTTTCTGCATGACAGGCACGGCAGAGGCGAGTGTGTTCCTGCATCCGTAGAATCGAGGTTGATCCATGGAAGCAGATGGCACAATGCAGTATCTGGACAAGGGCAAGTTCAGATAAAGATGATCGAGTGATGGGCTATGCAAAGTGTGTAACCTTTTATGCATGGCGGCGAGGTACAGGTGTTGAAAGTGGCGTACTCTAATGTGAGTCATTACCGTATAAATACACCATCCATTTTGTGGATTCACTGCACATTAAATACACATCGACTAAACATCGAATATACATTCTTGTGTTTGTATTTCTTTCTACTCGCAGCAATGCCTGTTAAAAAGATTTCCAAGGATCTCAGCATGCGAATTAAGGAGATGTACACGAGCAGACACCGAATTGCTGCTATCCAACGCTGGTTAGCTACTTCTGGCCTCGTTGTGCCAGCAACCACCATGAGCTATCATGCACACGGAAAAAACAGAGAACGCAAAAGGGCACCAAGGGTAACTAACGCGTAAGTATATTTATACAAATTTTTATATAAAAAAATGTACTGTAGATCTACAGTACTGTATCTAATATCGTTGTTATTTCTCCAGATTTATATTACAACAGTATATATATTTTTTATATTTATATTTATATTACAACAGTATATATATTTTTTATATTTATATTTATATTACAACAGTATATATATTTTGTATATTTATATTTATATTACAACAGTATATATATTTTTTATATTTATATTACAACAGTCATAATATTTTTTTCTTTTATATACCACAGTTATAAATATAGTTGTATCTTTATGATTTCATCTTACCACGTAGATATATTTTTGTATATTTATATTTATATATGCTTCAGATTAATAGACAATATACAGTATTTTCTTTACATTAGGTAGCAACTCTTCTGGTGGACAAAATAGTGAGGAGAATGATGAGAAGAGTGCATTAGGGTCAAAAACTCCATTAAAAGCACAATTCACTGTATCCGAGACCAGCATAAGAAGATGAGACGACAGCTTGGATGGAAATATGGACGTGTGAGGTTAGTACTGTGACGTACAGAGGTAAAAGTGTTTAGGAAACTGTACTGTACCGCTCTAAATTATTTATTCCTTGTCATTACAGACCGTCCCCATGATACGGGACGTAAACAAATTAAAAAGAGTGGTCCAGGCCCAGGCTGGATCGACAGTGGAGAAAACTTCCAGGATTGCATCTTCACTGACGAGTCTACTGTGTCGCGAGAGATTTGCAAGCTTTGGCATTCCACAAAAAGGCTTGCATATCTTTGAGCCGCGGCCAAAACACCCCGTGAAGCTGCATGTTAGGGTGCCATCTCAGGCGTGGACCAGATGCATTATCATCTTTGAAGGAAAATAATCAAATATAATGTAGCCTTATCACTGTACTTTACTGTGTAGCCTTATGTTGCACTGTCTGTACTTATTGTGCAGTTTTTTGAGCACTTTTCTTTCTTGCATAGGAATCGTGAATAAAGCTTTCTTCCAAGACAACATTGTCCCTGAATAGTGCATACATCACACGCGAGTTCTGAATGGTCACCGCTTCTACCAGGACAACGATCCGAAGCACAAACGCATCAACACGCATATCCTTGAGCGCGGTATCAACTGGGTGAAGACGCCCAGCGGAGTAAGTGCGTGTACCGTGTCTCATTTTTTTCCCACTGTTTTTACTGTTACTGTATCTCTAAACTAATTGTCCTTTTTCCAATGACAGATCGCCAGACTTCAATCCGATCGAAATGGTCTGGCATCAGCTGAGGACCATATCCGTAAGTGGTGAAGCATCCAAAAAAGACTATTGTTGAAGCATAATGAGTTTTTGGAATGATGTACCCCAGGGAACTGCTGCCATAAATATAAGACCATATTGCGACTGTGTTGCCCATGTGATCGCGTGTAATGGGCAAGCACTCAGGAAAGTGTACGTACTGTAGTATTGTAAGTACATATGAACAGGTCAGTATGACACAGATTTTTTTGTTCCTTATAGTTCAGAGTATACATTAGTTCCTGTTTTTTTCTTACAGAGGAGAGCAGCACACCATCTGGTTTTCATAGTATTTAACAGTAGTCAGGGAAAATGTGAAATAAATGGGCAGTCTTTAAAACATTGTTAGAAAGCACACTTATCAGTGTATACCCTTGGTGTAATAAGTATAAACGAAATTAGTCAAAAACCATGTGGCTGAATAAACAGTAGGGGAGGAATGGACAAGAAGAGGAAGGCGTTAGAATTCTTTAATCAGAAGGGACAAGACATCGTATTAGATATAAGAATGTAACAAATAATGCAAAGGGGCAATTAAATTAGCAAAAATGGATAATGAAAAAGGATTGCAATGAAAGTAAGGTCAACACCTAAAAAGTTCTTTAGTTACCTTAATAACAAAAATAATGAGAAAAGAAAACTGTAGGACCCTTCAGTGTGAGATGGGTAGGCAGATTTTTGGAGATAAAGAGAGAAGCCAGGTATAACAAATTTTGCCTCTGTGTTACCAGGGAAGAATCAAGTAGCGCCACAGGAGGAAGCCACAACCTCCATATTAATGTACCAATTGGTTAACTGAGGAAGAAGTTCTAAGCGACTGAAAAAATTAAAGTAAATAAGGCCCTGCCCCGATGGCATACATCCACGAGTTCTCAAGGAGTTAAGCTTCAGTAATAGCAAACCATATATTTAATATTCAAGGACTCCATTTCCACAGGACTCAGTACCACCAAGATGGCATAACAGATGTGCTGCCTATATTAAAAAGGGAGCTAGATCACACCGGGGGAATTACGACCTGTAAGCCTGACTTCAATAGTAGGAAACTACTGAAGGTTTATACGGGATAATATCAGAATACCATATGGAAACAAAATTATTAGTAATAGTCAGCATGGATTTAGAAGGATAGATCTTGCCCAAACTACCTTATTTGTTTCTTTGAGGAGGTTAAGTAGAAATTTAGACCAGGGTACTGCGGTTGATGTGGTCTACTTAGATTTTGCAAGGCTTTTGATACGTTTCACACAAGAGGTTGGTGTACAAAATAAAGAAATTGGACTCAGTCAATAATAATCACCTGGATTGAAAACTGGTTAAAGGACACCAACAGAGGTTGTCATAAATGGACTTTTTCAGGTTGGCTAAAGTCCTGAGTGGAGTACCTCAAGATCGGTACTGGGACCCACGCTTCTTTAACTTGTTTATTAATGACCTTTAGGTTGGGATCGAGAGCAAGTCTCCATCTTTGCTGATGATACTAAATTGTGTAAGGTATAGAATCAGAGCAGGATGTAATTTCTCTTCAGAAGGACTTGGAGAGACTGGAAACGTGGCAGTATAATGGCAAATGAGGTTTAAAACAGATAAATGTAAGTATGCATTTGGGGTAACGGAATAAAAAGGCGACTACAAATGAAATGAGATATATTGGGGGAATCCTTGATTGGAGAAGGATTTAGGAGTGCTGTAATAGCAGGCTGGCAATAGTGCCGCATGTCATACAGTAGCTTTGCAAAGGCAAACAAGATCTTATCTTGCATCAAACGGGCAATGGATGGAGGGAAGTACCATAATTATGCCCCTTAACAAAGCTTAGTAATACCACACTTGAATATGGAGTACAATTTTGGGCACCATCCTAAGAAAAGACTTATGGAACAGAGAGAGTGCAGAGAAGAGCCACAAATTAATAAAGGGGAATGGACATTCTAACTATGAGGAGAGGCTAGCCTAAATTAGATTTATTTACTTTAGAAAAGGCGTCTAAGAGGGGATAATACACATATACAAATATATTCAAGGACAATACAAGGAGCTTTGCAACAGAACTATTCATCCACGGCATACCAGGACTCGTGGCCATCCTTAGTTGAGGAAAGGAAATTTCACCAGCAAACAAATGAAAGGGTTCTTTGACATTAAGGGCAGTTTAATAAAATGGGGAATTCATTACCCATGGGAGGCTGTATGGCAGATACAATAGATTTGTTCACAAAAAAGTGTTGGACATCTTTTTAAGATGGGGAAGGATATACCAAATAAGTATACATGGGAAGGATGTTGATCCAGGGATTAATCCGATTGCCAATTCTTGGAGTCAGGAAGGAATTAATTTTTCCCCTTAATGGGGTTTTTTGTTTGCCTTCCTCTGGATCAATAAGTAAGTACAGATCTAGAATAAAGTATCGGTTGTCTAAATTTAGCATAGGTTGAACTTGATGGACGTACGTCTTTTTTCAACCTCATCTACTATGTAACTATGTAACTATGTAACTATACAGTAGTTCCAGTTTTTTCTTCACAGAGAGAGCAGCACCAGCCATCTGGTTACATAGTTTTTAACAGTAGTCAGAGTATACAGTAGTTCTAGTTTTTTCTTTACAGAGAGCAGCACCAGCCATCTGGTTACATAGTATTTAACAGTAGTCAGAGTATACAGTAGTTCCAGTATAGACTAGTTTGACAGTAGTACAGTCACTGCCTACTAACTGCTCAATTGTTTTCTTTCCAGAGAAAGCAGCACCAGCAATCTACTGTAGTACTACAGTACACATCACACAATGCCATACAGTAATACAGTACGCACATACAGTAACTGCACTAATTTTTTTTGTCGTTTCAGGAAAAAAGGGTGGCCTGGAGGGAGGTGGGGTGTTGTGTCCAGTCTAATCTGTTTGTACAGTCAAATGTACAGTATATAAACAGCAGTAATGATGTACACAAAACCTCTCCTCTCTCAATGAACTACTGTACTGCTAACAGACATGAGGAACAAGAATAAAGACGGAGAAAAAATAATATTATATATATAATACTCTATACTATATTTAGTGAAAGCACTGTAGTTGCCTGCCTGGATGTCCGGGCTGTGTCCTAGCGGCAATCTCATTGTGTCCATGGGCCGGCCCGCCCCCGCACACTCTCATTGGCCTCACACACTCCACACCCCCCCTGGCCCGCCCCTGAGGCCGGAGTGAAGGGACCAAAGGTCCACATAAAAAAAAAAAAAAAAAAAAAAAAACAAACACCCACACACAACACACAAACACACTCCCACCCCCCCCCAAGCTCACACACACCTACCCCCCCCCAAGATTAACCCCCCAACCAGCTCACCACCCCCCCCCCAAGCTCACACCCCCGGCCGCGCACAGTCGAGGGGGGAGCGGAGCGAGCGCCGGGACACACGCGGGGGGAGACGCCACAACACGATTGCCTCCCGCCTCACATCCACGTTGGGGCAGCGGCCGGAATGGGTGACGCAGTACCACGGGCCTCCTCGCCGCACGCTCCTCGGCCACCGGGCCTCACTCCCACCCCCCTCACAGCAAAACCAGCCTACCCGGCCGCCTGCAACGCTCCTCGGCACCGCACGCCTCACCTCGAGCCGGAGGGCAGCGGGGGGGCTCCGCCCTGCAGGAGGCCTCAACTCGAAGCCTGAGGGCTAGCGGGGGGGCGCTCCGCCCCTGCAGGAGGCCTCACCTCGAGCCGGGGCCGGGCAGCGGGGGGCTCCCCGCCCCGCAGGACCTGCAAACATCGAGCCGCGATTGGACAGGGGGGGGCCCCGAAAGAAGGACCTCGAGAGAGCAGGAGGAGCGGGGGGGGCTCGCCCCTGCGCAGGAGGCCTCACCTCGAGGAGGCCGGGGCGCTAACCTGCAGGTAGCACTCACTCTCGAGTCAGCCGAGGCCAGCGGGGGGGCTCCACGCCCGGAGGAGGCCTACCTCGAGCCGGAGGGCAGCGGGGGGGGGCTCCCGCCCTGCGGAGGCCTCACCTCGAGCCGGAGGGACAGTGGGGGGGGCTTCCGCCCTGCCGGGGGGCTCCGCCCTGCAGGAGGCGCTCAACTCGAGGAACATGCTGCCGACTGCAAGGTAAGGCAGCTTCCCCACACACCCCCCCATTTCCTCATTGCCAGCCTCAACCTCCATAATACACACACACAGACACTATAGAGAAGTATAATATAGAGAGAGTATATATATATACATACCATACAATACATACATATACACAGTCAACAGACGACACACACACAACACAGGACCACACAACACACAAACATGTAGGCAGCACACACACACATGTAGGCACACACAACACACACACAACTGAGGCACACACACACGTCCACAGACACACACATGTGACACACACACCACAGTAGACAGACACACACGCACGTAGATCAGACACACACGGCCACACATATACACAACACTAAATACAGAACACGTATACAACACACACGTATAAACACAGCACACGTACACAGACACACGTAGAAAACGTAGACACAAACAAAACAGATAGACAACACGTAGACCACAGACACACCTAACACACAGACACAACCCTATACACACACCACACACACACACACACTATACACACACCACACACAACCTATACACACAGACACACACGTATACACAGAGACACACCCGTTAACACACAGTACACACACGTATACACACAGACACACGTTACACACACACACACGTACACACACGTATTCCACACACACACCACACACACACGTTATGTACACACCATAACGTACAAAACACACACGTACAAACACACACGTAGACACACGTGTACACACACACACGTAGACACAACACAGACGTAGACACACCACACACGATTACGAACCCACACGTATACCGCACACACGTAGACACACACACACACGTAGACACACACCACACGTATACGCACACCACGTATACACACCACACGTGACCACACGTAGACACACACACACGTATACACAAGCACGCTAGACAACACACATGTACACGTACGACACACACAATACATGTACACGTAGACACGTACACACACACACATGTACACGTATACTCACACACATGTACACGTACACACACACATGGAGACATACACACACACATGGAGACATACACACACGCACATGTACACATACACACAGTACCACACCACACACATGTATACGTACACAATGTATACACACACACATGTATACACACACACATGTATACACACATGTATACACACACACACACACACACACATACACACGTGTTAACACACACAAACATTGTATACACCAACATGTATAAACACGTGTATCACACTTAGTGTATACAACAGTGTATATACACATGTATACACACACATGGAGACATACACACACCACATGTACACTACACACACACGTATACATACACATAATGTATACCACACACATGTATTACACACACACACACACAAACGGTATACACACAAGGTACACAACACGTAGACACACACACAAAACATGTATACACACAACACAAACATGTATAAACAAAATGTACACACACACAAATGTACACAACACACCACACATGTACACAACACACACCACATCATACTTGTATACACACAAACATGTATACACACATGGTATACACATGTGTATACACACAGTGTGTATACACACACGTACACATGTATACACACACACACACAATATATACATACACACAATTGTCTACTTTCACACATGTCTATACAGTATATACACACAGGTGTATACACACACACTGGATAACAAACACGTATACACACACACAGTACACACACACACACACTACACATGTATACCACACACACACAAAAAAATACATGTATACACACAAACAGTAACACACACAAACATGTATACACAC
The DNA here is from genome assembly GCA_036426205.1 of Ascaphus truei. Classification (NCBI taxonomy): domain Eukaryota; kingdom Metazoa; phylum Chordata; class Amphibia; order Anura; family Ascaphidae; genus Ascaphus; species Ascaphus truei. Next base: position 11,193,769 of record CM071586.1, read on the forward strand.
ACAGTGTATACACACACCACGTGTGTATACACACAAACGTATACACACACACACTATCCCCAGCAAAAACCACATCAGCACACGCTATCCCATGCCCCCCCAGCACATGGCATTCTCGGCTCCCCGCCATCTTCCAGCCCCATCAACACATCAGCACCCACACATCGGCACCTTTGCACCTCCCCCATCGGCACACACCACATCCGCACCCCCACATCCGCACCCCCACATCAGCACCAAACCCTCCAAAATCAGCACACCGATACATCACCAATACAGTACAGCCACAGCAGCACTACCACCGCACATGGGCCGCGTTGACCACCTCCTCACCCAAATGCCACACCCACACCACAAACATCCCGGGCAATGCCGGGGCTCTCAGCTAGTATATATATATTATACATTAAGGATATATTATTAAATAATATTCTTATACTATAAATGTGCAGTATTCATGTTACTCCATGTTTTACAAATGTTTCTAAATGTTTATCCAATTTAAGTGCCAGAAGAATACTTAAAAAGACTCATTAGTGTATTATTCATGATGTATTTTTATTTGTATTTTTTGGTTCCTGATAAAATAAATAAATATTTATTCACATTCCTGCTAATCATAATCATTGACAACAACCACCCCCCCCCCACCCCTACAGTACACCAATGAATAAGAATGAATGACAAAACAAACATGAAATCAGTTAATGTTTTTTTTTTAACTCTCAATTCTCACAATGCTGTGCAAATCAGATTACATTTCAAAAATCGGAAGGGATGTCTATTCCACCAAAGCATTACGTAAAAAAGCCTCAAGGGTTGGGGGGAGGTGGTTGGGGTGAGTCATGTTCAGTAATCAGCTAGCTCCCTCTCAAAGAGGATACACGCAGGCGCACTGAGGCTTGTGTAGCTCGGCTATGGACGGATATAAGTACACAATGGCAATATTCAGAAAATCAATGACTCTGCGAGCGGAGGTGGGGGGGGTTGGGTGACTCATGCGCAGTAAGCAGCAAGCTCCCATCTCTAAAAGGATTAGAGTACACGCAGGCGCAGTGGTGCGATTGACGCTCGGCTAGGGATGGATTAAAAACACAATGACTAACTAACTTCAGAAAATTAATGACTCTGTGGAGGTGTCTGTTGATAAGAGTTTGTGTGTGCGTGGGGGAGGGATGAAGGATTAGTTGTGCAGCAGTTCAAAGAAATTACATAGAGTAGAGTACAGTAATTTCAAAAGGCAGTTCATCATAATACTGTAATTTGATCCCTACACTCCCCAAATACAGTACATAAAAAGCACACAAATCAACCATGTGCAGGCAAACGCACAGATTGAATATCGTGATATCAAGATTGTTTTTGCAGGCTTGTGGATAAAATAACAGTTAAAAAATCATAATTAAAATTTTTTGGGGGCACTCAAGCAAGCAGTGGTGGGTGAAGTTACAGGCGCATGAGCAGGAATCAACTAGCTCCCATCCGAAAGAGGATTACACACAGGTGCACAGAGAGGTGATGCTCTGTGAAAATCAAATTCGAGAAGGGATTTTCCAAAGCGTTGCCGTAAACAAAGCCTCAGAATTCCAATCTCAAAGAGAATTACACACAGGCGCAGTGAGGCTTTGTAGCTCGGCTATGGACGGATTCAGAACACAATGGCAAGATTCAGTAAATTAATGACTCTGTGGAGAGGGGGGGTTGGGTGACTCATGCGCAGAAATCAGCAAGCTCCCATCTCTAAGAGGATTAGAATACACGCAGGCGCAATGAGGCGATTGACGCTCGGCTAGGGACGGATTAAAAACACAATGACTAACTAACTTCAGAAAATTAACGACTCTGTGGAGAGGGGGGTTGGGTGACTCATGCGCAGTAAGCAGCTAACTCCCACCTCAAAAAGGATTACACGCAGGCGCAGTGAGACTTTGTAGCTCGGCTATGGACAAATTAAGAACCCAATGGCAAGATTCAGAAAATTAATGACTCCGTGGAATTTCCAATCCTTGAGCTAGCCTTGTGTGTGTTCTTGGGGGAGGGGGCTACAGGGTACAGCTGCATGAAGTTCAAAGCTAAAGACATATTTTAATTTCAAGAGGCAGTTCATCATAATAATACACCCCCAAATACAGTACATAAAAAGCACACAAATCAACCATGTGCAGTCAAACGCACAGGGTCACAGTCAAAAGCTACAGCACAGATCGAATATCGTAATACAGTAAGAGGGTTTTTGCAGGATTGTGGAGAAAAATAAATAAATTATAATATATAAAAAAAAAAATTCACTCACTCAAGCAAGCAGTGGTGGGCGAAGTTACAGGCGCATGCGCAGTAAATTCCTGCTGTCAAGCAGGAATGTGATTGAAACCAGACACACATTCAAAGGAATGGCGTGGGAGAGATGTACTGCATCGTAGAGAAGATAAGAAGTTGAAATACCCTGCAGTGCTGTTAATTATCCTGAGCGAGGGGAGAGCGCTGTATATGCCGAAATGTGACACTGTTACAGTACAGTACACGCCTATGCGTTTCAACAATTTTCAAATGAGACATACTGTACTGCAGAACAGCACTACACATGCATGTATACTTTAAATATGCAAATTTACAATAACTGTGCGCGCACACACAGACTGTGTACTGACGTAGGTTGAACCGCGAAGGTATTAGACTTCCAAGACAACAGCTCGCAAACACCCCCCTGAGTTTTTACACGGCATTGCAGTATTGCAGACAGCGAGAATAAAATGCTAATATCACGAGCGCGAAAATAACGCAGTTCACTCTGTGCGAAAACCACAAAAACCCGCACCTAGCCGGGATAATCTCAGAACCGCGGATCTAGCCGACTTAGACTCAGGTCGGCCGCCATTGTACACAGCCCTATGGGCAAACACTGCTACAGAGCTGGGCAGAATAATTATAACCTCAAAGTATAGAAGGAGCCACTCACACTAAAGAGATGTCTGCCTGGCTATTAAGTTGTATTTGCACATAACAGCCGCAGATGAAATAGAATGTTGCAATTTGAAAATGAACAAACTAGCAAAAAACCTGCTAGTAATAGAACAAAACAGCCACACGTGAAATAAATAAAATATTGTAGTATTAAATGAGCAAGTAACACAAGTAGAAATGTCAAAATGAGGCAGCCCAGCTGTATGATATTCAAATAGGCATAGTAAAGCCTTAATTGCAGAATAAATAAATTGAAAATGATCTTGTTGTCCTGATTTAATGTCCTATAAAGATGAAAGTCCAGTAACAAATACTTAAAGAAAAAATAATTGTTGCATATATAGGCTAATGTCCAGTTTCAAAACTGCAAAATATAATGAGCTTGGTGTATATAAGTGCATCATAAGCACAAAATGGTATTATACTTTTCCGCTCTACAGTGTCCTCCAGTTGCTGTGTGGGACCTGGAGTATACAGTAATTATAGGTCTTGACTGCATGATCGGTAGATAAAGCTGATACAGCAGTTGTCACTTTGATGAACTGCAAACAGATTAAACACCCTGGATGGTCTGGCGTCACAGCATAGTTGAAGCAGGGCACACAGGGACTGACGATCCTGAATGGTTAAATGCAGCATCTGTAGCCAGGATCCCTACCCCTTCACAACATCCAGTGTGTCCATAAATCAGGAACACATCTCTGACATATACGTGGGGTGTGGAAAGCTTCAGTGTATGCTTCCATTAGTGCCGCCCGAGCGCGTCCGTAGCACCAGGCACGTCCTTCAGTCAGCTGTAGCACATCATACCAGGAATAGCAGCAGTCTACCAGCAACAGCAACGTGGATAGGATATCACATAGAGCCTCCAAGAGCAGGACAGCGCGGTATCACATGGAACCTCCGACGCCCGTTTCGCCTATTGGTTTCTTCCGGGAGTTTAAGGGGGGGAAAACAGCTTGCGCGATCGGGCGCAAAAACGCACTGCATAGTGCATAGCTTCCAGAGAGAGGCCCACAGAGCGTTGCACTGAAAGGGGCCCGAAGAGCATTGCACTCAGAGAGAAGCCTGCGGAGCGTTACACTCAGAGAGACACGCAGAGCGTTGCACTGGGAGAGGCCCGCAGAGCGTTGCACTGGGAGGGAGGCCAACAGAGTGTTGCACTGGGAGAGATGCCCTCAGAGCATTGCACTAGGAGAGGCCCACAGAGCGTTGCACATGGAGAGAGGCCCGCAGAGTGTTACAGTCGGGAGGCCCGCAGAGCGTTACACTCGGAGAGGCCCACAGAGCGTTACACTCAGAGCAAGGGCTGTAGAGCATTGCACTCGGAGACCTGCAGAGCGTTGCACTCAAGAGGGATCCGCAGAGCATTGCACTCAGAAAGAGGCCCGTAGAGTGTTGCACTCAGAGAGGGGCCAACAGAGCTTCGCTCTCAGAGAGGGGCCGCAGAGTGTTAAAGTCTCTCTCTCACAGACTAATAAAAGAAGATGCAGAAATGACAAGTGAAGGCAGTGCGGGGTAGAGGTGGGAGAAGTTCCTTATTCATGCCATTTGGGGTCATGGTATCTAGGCGTCTTATCCACTGTGACTCCTTCTGTAGACGGCATCTTGTGGTATTGCCTCCAAGACGGTTCTTATTAACCCCATCAATAACTTGATACCGTAGTTGGCTCTAGTGAATTGCATAGTTGGTTCTGGTGATTGGGGCATATACTAGGGGACTCCTTTAACCTAGGGACCCCTGACTGTACCTGGGATACACATATCCTCATGCCCCCCTTTTACCTCTGTGCTGAAGCAGGGAGACCTGGCGGTGAGTCGCATAACTGCATTCCAGGGAGGATTTTGACAGAACATTTGTGTCTGTCCCCGGGAATTTGACCTGATTCTTGTATACATTTTTGGGGTGGCCAGCAAATCTGGTCCCCTTCTACTTAGACACAATCGGACAACACCTTTACTGCAAAACCCAACCTGAAACTCATAGCCTCATAGGGGGCTATGCACTAAGCTCAATGGCTTTGTGTTCTGATTTGGC